>JAVTVJ010010688.1:0-101683 GCA_034509425.1 Eopsaltria australis
CCCACTGAAAAATGAGACCATAATACCTTGGTGTCTGTCCCAGTACCATAAATCGGTACGGGAGAATCGGGTTAATTCTGTGTGCGTGTTTTGTGGAGATCGTAAACATTACCTTCTTGATGACCTGTTCGGCCTCTGGTGTCATGGCTATTGGGGCGTCTAGGGCTTGTCCTCCTCGTAGCAGCTCAAATAAAGGTGACAACTCTGAAGTTTTCAGTCCGAGGAGCGGCCTGATCCAGTTTATCGATCCACACAGTTGATGAAGTTCGCGCAAAGTTGACGGATGCTGCTCTAACTTCAGCAGCTGCGGTGTTACCGTTGTCTCCTGGATCTTCATTCCCAAGTACTTCCAAGGTGGCATCCTCTGTATCTTTTCGGGATGTACTTGCATTCCCACGTCCTCAATGGCCTTGACAACCTCCTTTAAGGCAGAGTCTAGAGTCTCTCGGTTAGGTGAGCACACTAATACATCGTCCATATAATGATAAATCTTGGACTGTGGAAAGGTTTTCCTAACCGGGGAGAGCACCTCCGAGACATACCATTGGCAAATTGCTGGGGAATTTTTCATTCCTTGAGGCAATACGAGCCAATGATAATGTCTCATCGGTGCCTCCCTGTTTATGGAAGGCACTGAAAATGCAAATTTCGGCGCGTCGTCAGGGTGCAAAGGAATACTAAAAAAGCAGTCCTTAATGTCTATTATAGCTAGAGGCCAATTCTGCGGTAACATTGCAGGTGCTGGGAGACCTGGTTGGAGGGGGCCCATTTCCTCCATCACTTTGTTCACTGCTCTTAGATCTTGTAGCAGCCGCCACTCGTTCTTTTTTGGTTTTTTGATAACAAAAAATGGAGTGTTCCAGGGGCTGGACGATGGCACAATGTGACCCTTAGCCAGTTGTTCGGCAACAAGGTCTTCTAGGGCGCGCAACTTCTCTCCTCTGAGGGGCCACTGCTCCACCCTCACCGGAGTGTCAGTGAGCCACTTGATAGGTGGGGTGGAGCGCGCCGCAGTGGCCCCGACTAGAAATTCTGGGGTGTAAAAGGAATTTCTAGTCTCGCACCCCATTGTGCCATCGCGTCCCTTCCCCATAACGTAAAACCTGAGGGGACAATATAGGGTTTTACGCAAGCTACCCGTCCGTCCGGACCCTCAATGGAGATGTTTGTGAGGCTCCTTTTGGGGGTAATTTGGCCACCCACTCCAACTAAGTTTCCTGGGGAAGGTTTTGTTCCCCATTCCGCTGGCCATTCTGTCTCTGCTATAACAGTGACGTCGGCGCCTGTATCTAGCATTCCCACTCGATCTATTTCGGAATGCCCATTTCGCAGTCTACATTGAAAAACAGGCTTGTCTTTTCCCACAAAACTTGTCCACCACACACACGGTGTGCGAGCATTTCTAGGTATATTCTCGGGCAGCACAATCGCTTGTGCCAGCCAGGTACCTATTGGAAGAAACCATGGTATGTGGTTGGGTTGTATGGTCACTGCAATGTTCTTCCCCGGTGCGTAAGTCTTAACTTCAGGAATCACAAAGATCCCCGGTGGACTCTTATTGGAGTCACCAATAATTAATACAGTCACGGGTGTCATGGGTGGATTTTTAACTGTCGCAGGAACACGTTGGGTGTCATCACGCGTTATATGTTCAACAAAAGCACTCACCAATTGGAGTCTCTCAAATGGTGTAGGTGATAAGTCTCCTGGATAAAGCTGTTGGTGTTGGATGTTTCTAGGCTCTAATGGTGTAGTGTCGTCAGAGGTAGCAGTCCTTAATGTGTTGAAGGAGCGCGAGGCTGCTTCGCGCTCCCATCCTGGTTTCCCGACCAGTAGGGTGATGGTGTTTGAGGGATCCACCATGGCATCGTTGGTGGGTACCATCCCCACGGCGGAGGATTTGGTGGCGCTTGCGGTTGTGGTGCTGGTGGGAAAGACTTGGCAGAATTGTTAGCTTGAGTCTTATTCTTATTTAGTTTTGGTTTTTTACAGTCCCTTGCGAAATGTCCAGTTCCATTACAATTGAAACACTTTTGTTCTTGTTGACCTGCATGTGTCTTTGATGTCTCCTTAGTATATTGAGTTTCTACTGGATATGTCACTTTACATTTATGTCCACACATTTTTGATTCATTCCCTGGTACACGTGGTTTAATTTGTGCACACTTTTCTTTAATTTGCTCAATCGTTGGTGGGGGGTCAATGGGAAACATCTCAATAACTCGTTTACACTGTTCATTCGCATTTTCTTTAGCTAATTCAGTTAGCATTTCTCTCAGCATCACTGGATTGCTGATAGCTTTACTCATCGCCTCCCTGAGGCGATCCACCAAGGCTGTGAAATTCTCATCCGGGCCTTGCCGGATCGTTGTGTAACTAACTGGAGGCCCCATGTCAATAGACATGGTAAACAAAATGTTTTTTGCTGCTAACTGTACATCCCTTAGTATTTCCTCTGGAATGTTATTTGCTTGGTCACGAGGGTTGGATTGATTCCCCTCCCCCACAAGATGGTCTATAGTAATATTGGCTTTATTTGGGTCACCTTTATATGATTCAAGCAACTTTGTTAATTCTCTTCTCCATCTTTTGTCCCATATCCAGTAGTGACTCTCAACTAAAAGACTTGACATCAGAGTTTTGATGTCATCAGGTACTAAGACAGATGTTTTAAAGGTTGCATTTATAAGTCCTTTAAAATATGCTGAATCTCTTCCAAATTCTTTTGAGGCTTTACAAATTTCTTTTATCGTTTGTTGTAGGAGAGGCTCCCATCTGGGATTGGCACCTGTCCTATTGTATGTCACTGGTGCTACAATGGGTGTGGGCAAGGCTGCTGCCAAGGCTTGTTGGCTATAGGCTTCAGGCACACCCCCTTCCGGTGTAGACCCGTGGGAACCGAAAGCCTGGGCGTGGGAAAGTGGAAGGGGGGCGGGGTTCCCAGGGGAGGAGACAGGGAGGTGGGCAGGGTGCGCGACGGCAGGGGTGGAGGGTGTTGGGGGGTGGAGCTGGGAAGGAGGGAGGGGACCCGTAGGATTGACATCGCCGGCCGCAGAGGGTGGGACCGACGCGTGACCAATCGATGCCAAGGGGGTAGGGCTAGGGAAGGGGGTTAGGGGGTTCCCGCCGCGATCTCCCGCGCATGCGCCCTGAATTCCGCATTGCGGCAAAACTAATTCAACGGTATACCGTGGCGCAGTGAAAATTCCCCTGCCGCCATCTCCCGATGGCGCAGTAAGAATTCCCCCGCCGCCATCTCCCGATGGCGCAGTAAGAATTCCCCCGCCGCCATCTCCCGATGGCGCAGTAAGAGTTCCCCCGCCGCCATCTCCCGATGGCGCAGTAAGAATTCCCCCGCCGCCGTTCCCCGATGGCGCGGGTTTAAATTCTATTAAACTATTATAACGTGGGGAGGGACACACAACCGGTGCAACTGGGGACGGAGGGAAAGGAATAAGGGCTGGGGTGGGATCTGTCTTGGGTGGATCCGTCCCAGGACAGAAGGGGTCGGTGGGATCACGAACAGAATCGGAGCTTCTGTGGCTCCGGATTTCTCCCTCACGCTGCTCGCTAATGAGGGGTATCCTGCCGTTTTCCACACCGGAGGGAAGAGGGATCGGGTTAGTGGCATTAGGTTCACTTTTCGGAGAAGGGGGAACAGCTTTATCTAAACCAGAACTCTTCTCCCCGTTGTTAGATAAAACTCGATAAATCGCGATTTGTAACCCGAAAAATTTCTGAACTGCAAATCGCCCCTCGCTGTCACATTCGTTTAGTTTAAATCCTACACGATCCCAAAATTCTAAAGTAAAATCCTCTTTTGGTGCTTCAAAAGAAACATTTTCGATTACCCACTTTACAAATTTCCGTAATAACTTTCTGTCAAATTTTTCCCCTGAAGTAACTAACTGAACTTTTAAACCATAATAAATAAATGAAAGCTCCTTTTCCCTCTTAGCAAGGTGGTTGCCCATCCTTACTATAGAAGAAAACTCCCCCACCTTAAACTTAAAAAGAACGCGGCGGAACCAAGTCCGAGCACTCACTTGCTCTGCGAATTCTTCTCCGAATTCTTTTTCGCCGGCTTCTTCAAATTCCCCTCTCTTCTCGAGGGTCCCCTCTCTTGTCGAGGGCAAACCGCCAAAAGAAATCCAAAGAAATGGGGGGGCCTTTGTGGAGTGAGCTGCTTTCCCGCTCCCGGAGCCGGGGGTCGCAGCTCGACCTGCAGAAGCTGCTTTCTTAAACGAAAGGCAGCTCCGCAGGGAGTGGCCCGCAACGGCGTCTTCGCTGCTGGTAGCGAGCTGTCTTTCGTGGTTCCTCCAGGAACCACTCACGTTGGGCGCCAACTGTAAAGTTTTATAATATTTTTCGGTGTAATACCTACTCGTCCTCCGATCCCAGGCACGGTGCCTCTGCTCGGTGGTTGCCTTCCTCACCACTGTGCTACCTCAACCCCCTGTCCGTTAGGATGAGAGCCGAGGGAACCCCGAGGATTCCACACAGGGAGGAAGGCGTGGAGGGTCGTCTTGGGTTTGGTTCAGGAGGAATCACAAAGGCAGGAGCGACTCTAAGCTTCAGGCAACAGAGAAGTTTATTCCCTGGAACCCCAAAGTCAAAAGAGCCCCGACTAGCTCTCGACAGCAACTTATGTAGTACAATAAACAACCAATCAGGGTAAAGGCTTGGGGTGGGATTAAGGCGGGAGCTTTCAACAGCAGCAAATAATATAGAAACAGGGGAGTGGTTTGGGGATAACAACAAATCATAAACAGGGGTACAGAGAACTTTCCAGAACAACCTGTCAATCACCTTTGTGATAGACAAATAACATATTCAATAGGAACAAGGGGTGTCAACTTTGGGTGTTAACTGGGGTGTGACTACAACCAGGCTAAACCATGGATGTTTTTATAGCAGGGGGGCGACTCCCCGATGGACCAATCCACCAGGAAGTCCTCAAGCCCCTAGGTCTCGTTTCTATATTGACAACTGCCACAATTCCCCTTCCCCAAGCCTGAGACAATAACAACAAAAAAGAGATGGACAATTCCCCAAAAGCTGGATTGTCTGCTCCATGTTGCTCTGGCCCACTCCCCACAGGTCCTTTCAGCACTGGTGCCTGTGGAGCACAGACATGGCAGGGCTGTCTCGGCTCCCTTCCCTGCACTGCCCACGCACTTGGCCGGGCTTGGCTGGGCTCAGCGCTTGGACTTGTGTTCTCCTGAGGGATGGGAAGGGACAGGCATTAGCGGAAGAGGGGAAGATTCCACAGCGCTGGCCGCTGACAACTTCACTCCCCTTGGCAACTGTAGGAAAACTAGGGTGATAACCCAAAGGAAATCCAGTTTGGGACTTACTTCTGCAGGTCATCTGGTCCAAACCCACTTCTCCCACTCAAAGTGGTACCAGTTTCAAAGTTAGATCAGCTTACTCTGGGTCCTATCCAAATGGAGTTTGAGTTATTTCCACAAGGATATAAATTTTCACAGATTCTTTGTGCAACCTGTTCCCACATTTGAGCAGCTTCATTGTGAAATTTTCCTACTATCTAGCCAGAATTTCTCTTACTGGAACTTGTGCCTATTTCCTTCTTTTGCCTTTTTTGGTCCACTGAAGTAAAAACATCCATGAGTCTTTTTTTTTTCTGCTAATCCCCCCTGCAACAAAAATCCCAAGTAACAACTAAACAAAAACCCCTAAGACCCCCAAGCCAAAAGTTTTCTTTCCAAATATATTTTGAAATAAAACCACTATACCAAGGTCATAATATTTTCCCTCACTGAAGATTTTCTACCAAACTGTGGCATAATATGTATGGAACATGTCTTAGCCACCAACAAGACATGCATATGCCACAAACTGGAAAATCTTAAATATTCTTTGAACTGTTGTCAAGGAAGATAGAACAGGAGAAGTTGAAAACTAACAGCTGTAGGTTTATGTCTATGTTCAAGAAGATGTCTTAGGGGAAAAAAAGAAGATACCAAAACTTCAGTAATTCTAAATGAAGAGAATAAAGGCTTAGTAGGGAGAGGAAATCTTGGATCTCTGCACATTGATGACTGGAATTTGGTCGAGATACTGTTTGTAGGGAGATGTATGGCAGGAAACATGAAGACAATCTGTGCAAAATAGTTTTACATTTAAAAATATTTTAGCAGCAAATCAGTGATCATCCCAATCATTCAGGAGTTTAAATATGCTAATCCTCCAAGTGTTCATACAGTTCAGAATATTATTACAGCCAATTGACATTTTCTTCAGTAGAAAAATTTCACTTTTCTCTAAAGATAAAAAAAAAGGAAAAAAAACCTTTTGTATTTATAGGGAACCCCACAGAAATATTCATTATCAAAACCTCAGATTTCTACTAAGAAACAGTACAAATCTCCTGGGTGAACAATTTTTAACCAGTCTTGTCAGCGTCAATGTTATCATAAACGGCCTTTGACTACATTCATCTTGAATGGGGCAGGAAGCTAGGCTCATTTCTTGTTTAGAAGTTAATTATTTCCTAATGTCACTGTGTTTTATGGCTATTGACCCTTAGTTATTCTTTCAGATCTTTGGATATATTATTTTAATATGCAGAATGTGAAGTATTTTGGATCAGATACAGTTAGAATGGTCAGGAACCCCAGATGTTCATTAACAACAAAAATGAACTTAGTTGTGTCCTTTATTCCCTGTTATAACTGATAAATGATTAAACTAATCCAGATGTGTCTATGCCTTTAATTCTATCTGTGTCACAGACAGTAAGGCTCTGGTCATCAACGAATTATTGCATATTAATCTCCAGAACCTTTGATGTTACAGTTTGATTCTCTGTTAAAATACACATTTTTTCTCAATCCTTTGAGTAAATTCTGAGAATTTAACTAAGTATTTCTTAACATTCATTAATTGGGGGATTTTTTTCCAGCTGTTAGCTATGTTTTTGCAGGAGTGTTAATTATAGGAAAATAATCCCAAAAAATGTAAATTAAGAAGCTATGAATTTCAGTCCCAAAGTCTTTATGGCAAAAGAAATAAATACAATTCTTGTAACAGCTTGCAAACCTGAAATATATCCTTCTTGCTGAGATGTATGGAGATGGTCTATTGTTATCTTTATCATCTCTGATTCTAAAGACCACCAGAGCAGCTCTGGCAATTTGTAAACTAGGGTTTGTTTTGTCTTTTTATTTTATCTTCTGTAAAAAATTATTTTCTTAAAAACAATGTATCAGTGATCGCTTTACTTCGCTTATTAGATGAATGTTTCACAACAGTAAAATCTGCTATGTATTCTCACCACATGAACTGTAAAATATTGTTAACTACAGTTGTTTAGGTTTTACTAGAATAAAATTTAATGAGAGTTGAGCAAGCAGAGTTTATTTATTTTTTTACTTTCTGGATAAGACAAATAAATGGACAAGGGCTTAGCAGAATTTTCTGTACACTTATATAAGTCAGTACTCAGCAAAGCTTAATCAAAATGCTTTCCAACTAGCAGAGACAGAAATTGCAAGAAGTGGGTAAATCTACAGGTCATCCCCATAAGTATGTTTGAAGCAGTGCAAGTAAGTGCCACTTCTTCCTGTAAGATGAAACTCATAAAATAAACAAAATCACAAAGGTAATATTGCACAGCAGTATATAAATCTATGTCTTTCGGAACAGTTAAAGTTATGGATTTATAACAGCATAATCTTCTATAAGGTCATTAAGGAGTGATTGAACCTTGGTAGCTCAGTCTTATTCGGAGATGGTAGGGATTTTCCATGCTCCCACAGCTCCACATGCTCAGAAAAGTTTGGGACCTTCAACTTTTGCATGTGATTTATGTAGACAAACCACCAAGATTTCCAAATGTTAGCTATATTTGCATTTCTTCCCTGGGAGCCAAATCTCAATGAATTTACAAGGCTTTTATGTTCCAGTGCCCTGTGATCTATGCTGGAAGATTTTTTAACTACTGACTTGGGCTGTTGAAAGAACATGGATCAAAAGAACAGCAGACTTCTATTCCATCTTGGAGAGACTGAGTCCAATAATATGTCTTCACAGAAAATATGCATTAAATAAATACATTGTTAGCCAGCACAAAGTAATATAGATCCAAGTAAAGAGAACTATCATCTGGGAAAGACTGAGATTCAGTTATTAGTTTCTGGTAAAGAAAACATGAATCGATATCAATGTTGCATATGCTGGTATCCATGTTAGTTAATCAAATATTCTCTTGAAATCAGATTATTTTTCCAGTTCCACTCCCTAGCAGTAATGGTAAAGTGGTTATTTCTGTGACCTCGTTAAGGGTATAATAGCCAAAATCTGGCACTGAGAATAGAAAGGGATACATGAAGTAGATGAGGAAATACACTTCAGCAAATTCATAAATACACAAATTTGAAAAATGTAAAAATAAATATTAGAGAACAGCAAATTAGATGTCAGTCAGCAAACCTAATACTTGCAGTAGGAACCTGCATGATAACCTATGAGCTGAAGTTTACATATTTTTCTGTTTTTATATTTAATGAAAATCATCTACTGAGGTAGTGAAAGTGCATGTTTAACTGAGACAGCCAAGAGGAATTGTAAAACTGTACATATGACTTCCAGATAACTTATAATTTTACTTAATGTTATCTTTGATCCTTGATCTCTGTCATTACAGTTCAACTAGGAAATGCACTGGTTATTGCACTTGAACTTTCCACTAATGCTGACAGCTGAATTGATACTTCCTAAAATTTATGGTGTTGACAAGTCTTTTTAGCTTCTAATTCTCCTAGCACAAACATTTAAGCAAGTTCGATGAATTGATGCAGTCCCTTAGCATATTGCTCTACCTATTCTTCCTGCTTTCACACGAAATCCTTTTTTTGTACAAATTGTCACAGATTTTCCACATTCTGAAGTTCTCACATGTCAACCTCATTCTCGTCAGGATCCTGAAAAGCTGGAAAAGTTCCTTCACCTCAAGACCTGTGTCAGTGGCTTTGTCACATGACTGACATGAACCTATGCAAAAACCCTGAGTGAGGGTAATAGTGCTCGACCTAAATTTGAGACTATATCATCCCTTGTCTCCTTTTATATAGTCAATGCTTAAAAGTTGTGTCCAATTCTGTCTCGGTATCCTTTTTTTAATTGTCTCAAGAGAAGACGATGCCAAAGCAACCTTATTGATGCTCCATATTTTCTCCTTGGCTGACATTGGTAACAATACTGTAAAATGCTCTTTGATCAGCTCTGGGAAGTGACCAATCTGGGGAGGTTTCTGACTGGTTTGTGGAAGCCCTCCCAGAGCTGATTGTAATGGTTCTTGACACGATCATGAGCTGGTGCTCTGGCAACAAGTCTCACAACCACAGGGGTATGTCACACATAGTTTTCCACATCTTGAAACTGACCTTTAATTTTTCTACTCTGAGCGTATGAACAAATGTTACAAGCACTAAGCCAAAGACCTTCTTGACCCTGGATGCTTAGAGGAGGATTTCCCTCTTCTTTTCCTCCCCAAATTGGCTTGGTATCATCTTTCCAGGTCTTATATTCCTGGTAATCTGTCAATTATGGGCATGTTGATCCAGTTGGTTATTCATCTTCACAGTGATATGGCTTTGGTGGGATAAACCTCTTCAGATCTGTAGTTTCCACACAGAAAAGTAGCTTTCTTTCCTCTGGAGTTTGCTCCTTGCCAGTGACAGTCCACAGGTATGTCATGCAATGTAAGTGAGAGCAGACTCGGGTTGTTGCAGAAGATAAGGGTGTTTGCAGCAGGAATGATACCGTGGATGGGTTACATGATGGAAAAGCTCCTAAGTTTTGCCCTTTGTCTTCCCTTCACCTATCAAGGAAGGCACTTAAGGAGAACGGCAAGAGCTATGCAATAGAACTGGTCTGAGTTTGGTCTTGATGCTTCTGGCAATGCCGAAGTGGTATAAATAGAATAAGCCTGCCCAGAAACGGACTTGATTTGAACATTCAGCAGAGTTTTCTGCCTTATTTTTTTTTTCTTAAATAAACTGTGCCGTAACTTTGATTGTAAAAGAACTGTCTTTTTAGATTAATGATCTGGCCTCAGCCATACTTTTTTTCCAGTAACAACTCTTCCAGCAGAAAATAAAACACTTGTAAGACAGGAAAAAATCTCATTTTAGGCTGTGGTGTTTATCTAAAGTAACCTTGGTCTGCCAGAGCTATGATCTCTAGCATACTTAAGGCAACACAGTGTTTGATCTCTTGCCTGAGAAATCATTTCTTGTAGCACCTTATTTGCAGCAAAGGGTAAACTGCTTCCTGGCTTGTTGTGCTAAGAAAATTGTTCCATCTCAGAAATAAATTGAGCATTAACTTCTTTTAAATATAGAGCTTTAGAATAGTTGTGAAAAGAACAAAATTACAGAGCACACCTATGACCTGCCCTCTGTCCTTGCTCAAATCAGACTTTTAAATCCTTCTTCTCAGAGATTGTGACACACCAAGGATATTTTTATAGAACACCTCATTATATGATCAAGAAAATATCAAAGCCACGTTCATGTAAAATCATAAATACTTATCAAATCAACAGTTATTATCCTGGCCACATGAGAGCAAGCTTCTATTTCCCCCTAATATTGTTGATTTTTTGCCTTGCTGTACTATTTTCTGTTCCTCAACTGTAAAACAGAGATAATGAGAGAAGTAGTTGTGGTCCATTAAATAAAATCAATTCTATTTCAATGATGCTGTGAGATGATGAAGGGTTTTTTGGGTTTTTTTGCTGCCTATTTTTCTTTTTAGTTTTTTTTTTTGTAACTCAATCTTTATTTATCAAACACCTTTGCCAGTCAAAGGCACATATGATCAAGAAAAAGAAATGCTGATGTTACTAGAAGTTGATCTTAAACCCACTAATGTCATTGTCTGGGATTCTACTAACTTGAACAGTGTAAAATTAATCTCTTAATAAGATCAAAGCAAATCCCCAAGTATATCTTTATTTTGCTTGCTTTCCTTTTGGACCAAAATAATAAAAAAAAAAGAAGGGAAAGGGAAAGGGAAAGGGAAAGGGAAAGGGAGCGAAGCGAAGCGAAGCGAAGCGAAGCGAAGCGAAGAGAAGAGAAGAGAAGAGAAGACTTGTCTATCAATCTGACCATCCATCATTTTTTTCCAAACATCTAACAAATCATGCTCCAGTGCCTTACTACAGTAAGTGATGTATGTGTCTCACAAATAATATCAAGAATGAGATTTTTCTCTGAGTTGTATGCTTGATTCATCCCATATTTCAGAATAAAAAAAAAGAAGTAAAAAAAAAAAAAATAGTTAGATTGCCAGTGCCTATACATTTTAACAAATGTTGTCTTCAGTGTGTAATATTGGTCTTTTGAAAGACAACTGGTTTCTTTCTTTTTTACTTTTCCCTTTTTACATTAGCTTTGTCATGAATCCAGAACTCTAACAGAGAGGAAGTAGAATGTAGTGAAGTAGAAAGAATGCATTTATTGCTTGTGGTTTTCTATTCTCCAGATTGCTGAGAATATTGCCACTCTTCTAGCTTTTTATGGACTATTCCAGGCTGATTGCTTTTGCCTTTTGCACTAGCAGTTTTACACTAGAACATCCATTAGCAGAAGATATAAATACAGTAGGACAGTACACGACTTTATAGCAAGCAGGATATATTTCACTTTTTAAATACACCTTTAAAAATACTTAGCAAAAAGTTCAGCTTATAAGCTGATTTATCATAGATTTACAGAGACCTTCACATTAAGGTTTCTTCTCTAAATTTTGATATCTATATTTAACTCTGAAACTACTATCTTTTGTTGCATTGTACTTCAAAGCATTGAAGAAGGGCAAAGTTAAAGTTTTTCCACAGAAGTTCCTAAGGTGAAAGGAGATGACTATGATTCATTTGCCTTTCATGTGTTAAACAAGAATTAAAGTGAAAAGTTGGTATTAGCTTTATTGATCCTTGAATCTAAGTGCATAAACACCCATTTAGAAATTTTCTTCATGTTTGGTCATTCCCACATTTTTCTTTGTTCACCAGCAGCTTCCAAAAGATGCATTTTCTCAATCCCATAAGATCCACTTTTCCCCAGAAAAAGAGTCCTCTAACAGCTGAAAGTAACGTGTTGCAGTGACCCTAACCCACACTCTTTTATAAAGGGTTCCTGAACTACCATTGAGGTTTTGATATGGAAAAAAATAACATTGTTGTTACATTAAAAGCTAAAAAGCAGAAGTAATTTGATTCAGTCACTCTGGAGAACCACCATAAACTGCTTAGATTTCATTATCGTCTTTAATAGTCATCACTATTGAGAAATAATTCCTTTAATTTCATTCAGCTCAGTTAATAAAACTGCTGTAATGCTCCTAATATATGGAAAGATATCCAAATTATTTTGTTCCATCTCACATAGAAAAAATGTAAATTTCAATTACCGAATAAAGGGTAGGACATTTTTTAAGTTCATTAATAATGGAGTGAAGACACCTCAAGAGTTTTAATACTTAGTAGCTTTCACTGTGTTTAAGAAATAATATTTACATGTTACTATATTCAGCTTACAAATAAGATCAAAAATTAGGGTATGATGTTTGCTGGTTTGAACTTGCTCCTTTGTCATTATTGTGAACAGATACAGTGCACATGTTCTTTCTGTTACTCTGGGAAGAGATACTGCTCATGGGGCTGCATGTGTGTATGAAACAGAAAAGAAAAAATGTGAGGTAGTAGCATCCCAACAAGTATCCTCTGGTCAAGTCCCAAACCCTATTGAAAAGGAGAGCTTCAAGTAGGGTTTACCCATTTGCAGAATGAAGGTAATTTTTATTATGGCATTACATCACGGACACAATATAAGATTAGAATAAATTCATTTATGGGCAGAAGCTCAGTTATCTGCAAAAATTGCCAATTTAAAAAAAAAAAGCACTTTCTCTCCCCTTTCCATTCTAACCACATTATATAACATGCACATAAGAACATCACGGAATAATTAAATTACAGAAGGTTGTCATCAAGCCCTTCACTGTCACTATTCACTCAAGCCAGGCTTTGTACATGAGTCACTTTCACAGTGACACTTGTTTGCTTACAGTTTATATCTCAGTTCAAAAGTTGCTTTCCTAATTTTCATGGCCCCAGGCTATAACGTTGCAATTGCTGTACTAATTTTTCCTGCCTCTCTTATTTTCTTTGTAGAATTTTAATTGTCCTTGGTTGCACTTTGAAGATAGGTGCCCGCAGTTAGACACAATAATTTGGTAGGCTGCTCTCCAGATATTTTTCAAAACCAGATAAACTTCAGCATCTGCTGAAATTTGTGACATCTGTGAAGACTGTTGGAGGTCAGAACCCTTAAAATCCAAGCTTTACATTTCAGTGTTGACCAGTAACAAGAAAAATGTAAGCAAGCCCATTCGAAGTTTTCCACTGGAGGTTTAAGAAATGGAAAGAGGAGTTATATTTACCTTCATAAGATAATAAAGTCAGCAAGTGCTGGCAAATTCAAAATGGCAAAAGAATTCCAGATACTGCTGTCAAGTGTTAGCAGATGACTCATTTAATGTGGAAAATGAAGTATTTTGGAATTATCACTTAGAGGAATTTTCTAATTCTATGCCAGGAAATATAAGCTTCATATGACAAGAGGACAAGAGGCCTCTATGAGAGTCCTAGTCCAAGAAGGTCAGATTTGAAGGGTGAACTAAGGATAGAAGGCTGTTTAATAAAGCTTAGCACTGGGTGAAACACAAGTTTTCTATTAAATCTGACAATAAAAAACTTCTGCAGAGAGCAGAATGATGAAAGTCACGCACCTTGCTTTTTGGTTTTTTTGTTGTTTGGTTTTGGTTTTTTTCTTCACATTTTATAATCTGAAAATCATTAAGTGCTGCTGTGGAGGTATATGTGCACAATATGAACTGAAAAATGTGGGTAGCTACATAAAAATAGTAGCAGTACTGTTGATTAGATAAATTTCACTATATTCTTCGTCTTGTTAAAAATAAGATGTGAAGAAATTCCACCTATGGATTTAAATATATTTAATAATTAAATATATGTGCATATATATCACAGAATCATAGAAAGAGTTGGGTTGGAAGGGATCTTCAAGGTCATTTAGTTCCAATCCCCTGCCATGGGCAGGAACACCTTAAACTAGACCAGGTTCCTCAGAGCTCCATTCAGCCTGGACTTGAACACTTCCAGGGACGGCACAGCCACAACCTTTCAGGGCAACCTCTTCCAGTGCCCCACCACCCTCATAGCAAAGGATTTCTTCCTAACATCTAATCTAAATCTACTTTCTTTCAGTTTAAAGCCATTCCCCCTTGTTCTCTCACTACATGCTTTAGAAAAATGTTCCTCTCCACCTTTTTTGTAGGCTCCCCTCAGGTACTGGAAGGCAATTGGGTCACTGGGTCACAGAGTGTCTTATCAAGTGTTATCATAGACATGAATGAGGCAAGGAGGATATGTGTCCTAGATAGATGATTCTTCATGCTTAGGTGAATCAAACTGCAGCTAAAGGGTAGGCTTCTATCCCTTTCTATACTAAACGTTTCAAGTACTTTTGATTAAACAAACCAATGTGTATCATCAGTTTGGTTTTTCCTGCAGCTCTTGTAGCTCTAATCTTCCTTTGACAGAAAAGAATACTGAAACCATATATCTCCCTTTGTTTGCCTGGCCTGATGTAAAATACTAAGTGGCGCCATCTGATCCATTGCTTTACTTACAGTAGCTCAAATATTAAGATTTCCGTGCAGATTCTCCTTGTTTATACTGTATGACTTGAATTTGTGTGGTCTGCAGGCTTTTACTGTGAGGACAGAAAGCAGTTATTTCCTATCTGTTCAATAAAAGAGGATGTAACCTCTCATGTAACCATTATGATTACAAAAAGGAGGAATCACTATGTCATATTACTATAATGAAACAGAAGGAATAATTTATCAAAACATTCCTATGCCTTAAAATTTAACTCTACAATAAAGTGTATGAAACAGTTTTCCTTCTTTTACATAGCACTTTTCTATAGAAATTTTCCTTATAAGTATAATAGAGGACATTTTCAAATGCACTTTATTCTGCATTTTTATGTAGAAAAGAAGTTTTAAGCAACTCCTGTTCACAAAAATATTACTATTTTATACAAGAAATATATCCTTAATTAATATATACAAATATTGTGGCATAATTTCACAGTATAATGTACACTGAGACTTTCTATTGTTCTTTTGCAATGTCTGGTATTATAGGCCATTAATTTCTTTGCTTTTAGCTTATTTGAGAATAAATAAATCTGGGGTTATTAATCTGTTTCCAAGAGTCAAGATCATTCTTATGGTTGTCTGACAACACCACTCTGATATGTGGCTGCATTATCCATCTAACATGTTGGTAAAGCTCAGTTGTAAATGCAGTTTACAGGACTGAAAACAACATTGTATCTGAACAGTATTGCATTTATTTTATCATCTAGGGAAACAAATAAAAATCTCTGATTTCTTATTTAGTTTCCATTGTAAGGAAATATGCTTTTAAATTTTATTTGCTGCTATTATTTGAATAAATCCAAATTGTAAAATCTCTGTTTTTCTGTGAGGGGGACTATACAGTCATAAAATAATATAAACACATATCAAATCACTATAAAATTCTCATAAAGCAGGTCTTTTGCTTCTTGGATTTTATATTTCAGTAAGTATAAATGTAAGACAGTCTTAAACCTTGTTCCCAAATGATTACCCCAGTCTCTATAGAATTGATTCTACAGCTTTTTCTTTTTTCTTTTTTTTTTTTTTGTCCAGTTTAGGTATTCTAAACTTGGATTAGATCTGCAATAGCAATGATGGCATCTGGAAGGCATTTTAGAAACAGAAACTCAGCCAGAATATCAGAGGAATGCAACATGTGGACAAAGTGTGCTAACTTCATTTGTGCAACTTAGATACCTTACAGCCTTAAAACTTCAAGATATCCTTTGGTGTAATCTGGTAGAATTCTGATGCAAAGTGAGTTCATGCTGAATTTATTTCTTTTAATAATATTAACATAGCATTCAGTGTATATTATAACTTGATTGCACTTTAAAGAAGGCTGATAACCTTGAAAGTAAAAAAGTCATAAATTTTCATTTTTACTTCTGGATAAAGACAACCTGGTTATGGTACATCAGTTGGAAAGCTAAGAAAGATTTTTTAATGTATTTCAACCTATTTTTTTTCACAGAAATGAGATCTTGACTTTTCTGTTTGCTCAGAAAATGGTGCATTTCATCAGTTTGTTTATCTTCACTCAGAACAGATATTTGAAATAAAAGAAGCAATGAGAGATGCATTCAACACAATTATGTTCTCATAAATTTGCATATTGCTAGGGTAAGCTCAGAAATACTTGACTCAGAAGTCCAGTTTAGCTCTTTTGTCCCATTTTCCTCATCCCCAAAGCTAATTATAAGTACAGACTATTTTACAGTTGCTGCAGAACAGTACAAGGGAAGCAGCTCATGTCCCTCCCCATTTGTGTGCCCATATAAACCCTCTTGTGACCCATCCCAGAACCATTTGCAGCCATTCATCAGTTAGGTTACATGAAGTCAGTTGTACCAGTTGTGCTGAATTGGATAATTAATTTGAACTTTCTTATGCCTTGTCACTGACTTATGTAGAAACTGCAAGTCACACACCTCTGCCTTGACTAAGAAGGTTTAATAAAGTTGTTATAGAAAAAGCGTACACAGGGATCTATTGAGAAGCTGCTGTTATTAGGTGTGGAAAACATTTAAGTACTGTCCTGTTGAGAACATCATGGTTTTTTCAGTTCTCTACAGTTTTTACTCTTGATTAATTGTTTAGCTTTCATGTCCAAGTATTTAGGGAGGAAGAGAGGGACTGAAACAGATGAGTACTGAGCATTTAATAAGCAAGCTTCAAACAACTCAGGACCTGCTTCATAAATGGCTGACAGGTGCCAAAGGAAATGTAATACTGAGAAATGTGAAACCATTTCCATTAAAAGGAAGAATAATAAGTATACGTACACAAAATGCTGAGCTAGAAGAAGATTCCGAGTTTCTGTTACACAATTAGATTAATTTACTCAGAAAATGTCCAGAGTATACAAATAAAAAATTAAAAAGATGCCTTGCCATGTATCATCTCCTTAGTCTCATTTTGTACTGACAAAAAAAGTCAGTGAGCTTGGTTATGTGAAATGTGATAGATGTATGTCAGGATTTATATTTTTATCCTTCCTAAATCAGTATTTTAGTTATAATTAAAAGAAAGAAAGTAAAATTTTGAAGTTTAGATTTCATTTCTCCAAAGGAGACCCAGGCAAAATATATTAACATTTTGCCTAAATTTTAGTAAAAATTCAGAAATGGAAGTCTCAGAGACCACTGGAAATGTCACCAAACTCTTCCCTCTGGGCCAAAAACTAACCTGAGTGGGTAGGTAATGCATTTCTGTCCAGCTTCTGCTTTATTCACAGATGGGGCACAGGGTTGAATTTCACAGAGGTTTCATTAGGGTCGAATTTTGGGCCATACTACATAGAGTACTCTTGATTAATAATAGTTCAAAATGACAGATCACAGAAAAGTGTTGCATTGTTGCAACCAGAGGACATTGGAAAATTATTGTGGATGTTCATCCTTTGTGTTGAAGGTAGAATCAAATACAGGGTTCCCAAGAAAATGTCAATAAAAGGAAATAGGGCTTTTTTGGTTTTCTGGGAGAAGATGGGGGAGGAAGTCATCAGCTATGGAAGTTTCTCTCACAAATCTCTCCAGTCCATGGGAATAGCCTAGGTGTGTGACCACAGAGTATGTGGAAAGCCTTGGGGGTACCATGTCTGTTAAAAATTTCTTTGTAAATGGAAGAACTAGAGGGAAGAAAAATACATAAGAGACCAATTACAATCCCACAATGATAGGACTCTTCTCCCAGTGTGGTCCAGCATGTGTTTGAGCTCTTAAACTAATGGTTAAGTAAATTTTTAATCCAAAGACTGTTCCCTATACAGAAATATAAATTTGTACTGAGATGAAGACAATAATGGAAGTTTTCCTCTGTAGCTGAGTTTTTTAACAACCTGACTTTAAAAGTCTGAGTTACTCTTTCTGTGTGTGGCATAAGAACCTTGGACTTCTCCATGTGAGAAAGAGCAAGATCCAAAGGAAGTTGGAAATCCAGGCCTAAGTATCTTTGTCCACGCCTTATGTAGAGAACATCTGTAAGATCAAGACCAAGCATTTGGTTAGCAATGTCTCCAGCAAAGCCACAGACCCTTGTGAAGTCATGATGTGAAGAAAGACACGCATGGTGAAGGCCCCAGCACAACCTTCCTGCCCTGGATCCCCTCAGGGTCCCTGTGACAATTGGGATGCCAGCAGAGGAGGTGCACACAGCTGTTTCTGACTCTGGAGAAGACTGCAGCCCTTGGTGATGGCCAAGCCCCACTCAGGGGCAGCTGTTTCCAGATGAGGCTCTTGGGCCTTACCTGAGCCTTGGCCACGTCACCCTGATGCTTCCAGTCAGCTTTCTCTGACCTCATCTCATCCCACAGCCCTGCCTGGCCATCCCAGGGCAGGTCTGAACCTGGTTCCCCTCACTGGGCCTGATACACATCCCAGGCATATGTGAGGAGTTCAATAAGTTCAAAGTTCCTCAGTTTGTCCAGTTAACTTGTATTCTTTGTGCTTCTCCCAGTGTCTGTATTCTGAAATTATGGGAGTGGTGAATAATATTTAGTGATAATATTTGCAGTTCTCTTTCCAGGGGCATATTAGTCCTAACTTGAAAGAAAACATACAGTCCTCAGGACTTTATGTAATTTTTCAATCTTTTTTGAACCATTTGAACCTATTTTACACATCATTTATGAAATACATAAAAGCAAATATTGTATCTGTTTGTCATGTCTAAGCTCCACATATTTATATTCTTATATATTTTTCTCTAGAATACTCTTATTGTATTCACTTCTCTTAAACCTCTAATGGAAATATAATCCTGTTTTTATGACAGGATACTTGCTATCTCATGTTTTGCAATGCAGCATCAACAATTTCTTGCATGTTTCTTATAGCATTCTGCATTTAATATCAACAATGCTACATAAGGAAAAAATCACTCCCCATGCTTTGACTCTGCGTGTAATTCTATTAGCAATTCAGAGTGGGCTGGAATGTACTTCTGTCATCACTCTGCTACAATGATAAACTAATGCTTTCCTCCATCATCACAACAGTATGTGAGAGCTGGCTCAAATCTCTGAAGGAGGGTTGGGTGATAATTATTTACTATGCTCCATGAAAAATATAATTTTTATATCAAAATGAGCTTTGGTATCTCCTTTATCCCCTTCATTACTAGTTTTTCAGGGTTTTTTTCAATAAATTTACATTTTAAGTTCACATCTGTATGTGTCCCCCTGGGAAGAAAAAGGTTACCTTTACTTTAAAAGAAATGTCGAATGACCTGTTCCATTATATTGTATTTCTGTCATGGCTAGTCAATCTGATTACTCAGTTTTGAAAGTTGTGTCATTTTGTGCCTGTCTCTAGATCCCACTCAGTGCATCCTTATAGCAATTTCAAGTAGTTTATTGTCTCACTGATGCCAGCAGCAGCATATTTTCCACTAAACCCTTACCTGTTTCCTGTTTCCTGACAGTATATGGGTCAGAATTAAAGAGAGGGCAGGGACAGGGTGCATTTATAGTGGGGATCTGCTAAGCTGTTGCATCAGGAAGACCCAAGTGGATGAGTCCCTCTATGGCCAGGTAGGAGCAGACTCATGTTCACAAGCCCTGGTCCTCATGGGGACCTTCAACCACCCTGATATGTGTTGGACTGAAAACACAGTAGGGAACAAGCAATCAAGGAGGTTCCTGGAACATATTGATGATAACTTGATTCTCTAACTGATAGAGAGGCCAGCAAGTGGAGATGTTATGCCAGAGTTTGTTCTCATCAACAAGGAGGCTCTGGTGGGCAATGTGAAGGTCAAGGGCAGCCTTGGCTGCAGTGATCAAGAAAAGGTGGAGCTCAGGATCCAGGGCAGAGAGGAGGGTGCACAGCAACTTCACTTCCCTGGACTTCAGGAGAACAGATTTTGGCCTCTCTAGGGATCTACTTGGTACTTGGACTGCCATGATATAAAGCCCCATAGGAAAAAAGGGCCCAAGAAAGCAAGTCACTATCCAAGGATTGCCTTCCTGAAGAGCAACAGACATCGTCTACCTGGACTTATGTAAAGCATTCAACATTGTCCCACATGACATCCTTGTCTCTAAACTGGAGAGGCATGGATTTGATGATGCTAAAATCCCAGAATTTGCCACAAAAAGAACTAGACCTAGAACTACAAAAATAAGACAGAAGAATCTTACTAATGTCAGGGATGGAAGCAGTCCAAATTTCAGTAGAAGAGTACAAGCCATACATTTGGAAACTAATAGGGGAATATTCACTCTGGGTTATGTGGTGAGATGATGGGTCCTCCATGAAATGAGGCTGTAGTTTTCCTGTGTTGAATTGCCCTAGCAGGCAAGTTTACAGGGCGTGTCAGAATACAAGCAATTTCCAGTGTGCCAGCAAAATACAGCATCAATGGGGAAAGACTGAGGCCTCCTACTCATCAGCCAATTCTTTCCTGGTTATTTTTATCTGTCTGTAGCACATGATATTTTTCTTTATGTAAAAGGTCATTGTTGTGGGTTGACCCCGGCCAGGTGCCAGATGCCCACTCAGTCACTCTATCACTCCCTCTCCCACTGGGAGAGGGGAGAGAATAATATTGAAAAAGACTATCAGGGTAAGAAAAGGCAGTTTTACTACAGCGGGGAAAAAATAGAACAAGCAAGCTGAGAGTTGCGCGCGCAAGAGCAGAGGGGAAAACAATCAATCTCTACTTCCCATCAGTAGCAATGTCCGGACACTTCCTGGGAAGCAGGGCTTCAGCACGCGTGACGGTTGTTCAAGAAGGCAAACATGGACTAGCCCTGAGTGCCTCCTTCTCCTGCTCTCTTCCTTCCCTTATATATCTGAGCTGATGTCATATGGTATGGAATATCCCTTTGGGTGACTGGGGTCAGCTGGCCTGCTGGTGTCCCCTCCCAGGATCTTGCCCATCCCTATCCCCTTCAGTGGGGGAAGGAATGTCAGAAGGACAGCACAGCTTGGCAGTAGCCAAAACACTACTCTGTTATCAACGCCAGCTACCAAAGCAAAGCACAGCACTGTAAGGGCTGTGAGCTTTACCCCAGTCAGACCCAATACAATTTCCATCCCTTATTCCACACCATTTGCATCATGCTCAGAAATCCTTTCCTACTCACACATGCAATTTAAGCTACATCCTTAAACCATCCCCATAACATTAACTACTATCTCCTGTCCTCTCGCATCCTTCCACGTGGTCTCCATTTCCAGCAGAATGTGGGGTCAGGGCAGGAGGAATAGTAAACTTGATTGTCGAGGACTGGTACCATCCCTGTTCATTGTGGCCTTTTTCTTGCTCCTCGCTGAAATTCGTTCTTCGTCAGCTCATGTCCCTTCTGCTACTTACATCCTGCAACATACAACTTCCAACATGCATTATTCTTACCCCAAGGTTAAATCACCTTGGGGCACACACTGGGTCTCCCCATCCTCCCGCATTACCCACCAAGTGCACCCAGGTCCTTGGGCAAAGACAATCCCACAAATGGGTTTGCCCTTCCCCATGGGGGAAGCAACCCACACTGACTTCCCCAGCCACTTTCCTATGTGTAGTGCAGGAACCTTGTCTCCCTCCACAGTGTCTAAGGGTTTAGTTTGGGTGGGACCAGGGCAGTTAACAGATCCCCTAGTATTGACTAGCCAAGTGGCTTCTGCCAAGTTCACATCCCAATGTTTCCATGTCCCATTACCTAGTGCCGTAGCATAGTTTTTAACAGTCCATTATATCTTTCAATCTTCCCAGAGGCCTGTGGGTGATAAGGAATATGATATATCCACTTAATGCCATGCCTCTTTGCCCAGGAGTTAATAAGATTATTTCGAAAATGAGTCCCATTGTCTGACTCAATTCTATCTGGGGTTCCATGTCGCCACAAAATGTGTCTTTCAAGACCTGAAATTGTGTTCCGAGCCGTGGCGTGGTTTACTGGGTACGTTTCCAGCCAGCCAGTTGTGGCCTCCACCATGGTGAGGATGTAACTCTTGCCTTGGCATGTCCGTGGCAATGGCCCAATGTAATCAATTTGCCAGGCTTCACCATACTGGAACCCCAGCCATCGCCCTCCACTCCAAAGAGGCTTCACTCGTGTGGCTCGCTTGATGGCAGCGCATGTTTCACACTGATGAATAACCTGTGTGATGGCCTCCATGGTCAGATCCACCCCTCGATCACGAGCCCATCTGTATGTTGCATCCCTTCCAAGATGACGTGATGTTTCGTGGGCCCATCGGGCTATAAATAGCTCACCCTTTCTCTCCCAATCTAGGTCCACCTGAGCTATTCCAATTTTGGTGGCCTTATCTACCCGTTCGTTGTTTTGATGCTCCTCAGTGGCACAACTTCTGGGCACATGGGCATCTACATGGTGTACTTTCACAGTCATGTTCTCTATCCGTGCAGCAATGTCTTGCCATAATGCAGCAGCCCAGATGGGTTTTCCCCTGCGCTGCCAGTTGGTTTTCTTCCACTGCTGCAGCCATCCCCATAGGGCATTAGCCACCATCCAGGAGTCAGTATAGAGACAGAGTATGGGCCACTTTTCTGTCTCAGCAATCTCTAGGGCTAATTGGATGGCTTTCACCTCTGCAAACTGGCTTGATCCGCCCTCCCCTTCAGCAATCTCAATGACTTGTCGTGTGGGATTCCACACAGCAGCTTTCCACCTCCAATGGTTTCCTGTCACTCGGCAGGATCCATCAGTAAATAAAGCATATTTTCTTTCGTTTTCTGGTAACTCGTTATATGGTGGTGCTTCTTGGGCACGAGTCACCTTCTCAGACACTGCTCCAAAATCTCTGGCTTCTGGCCAACTCAAAATCTCTTCTAGGATTCCTGGGAAATTGGGTTTTCCCATTCAGGCTCGTTGTGTAATTAAGGCCACCCACTTACTCCATGTAGCACTGGTTGCATGATGCACAGAGGGAATGTTTCCTTTGAACATCCAGTGTAGGACAGGCAATCGTGGTGCCAAGAGGAGACATGCTTCTGTCCCAACAACTTCTGAGGCTGCTCGAACCCCCTCATAAACCGCTAGTATTTCTTTTTCAGTTGGAGTATAGTGGGCTTCTGATCCTCGGTAACTCCTGCTCCAGAATCCTAATGGCCGACCTCGGGTTTCTCCTGCGGTCCTCTGCCAGAGGCTCCAGGTGAGGCCCTGCTCCCCAGCTGCAGTGTAGAGTATATTTTGCACATCTGGTCCTGTCTGAGCAGGCCCAAGAGCTACCGCACGATCTATTTCTTGTTTGATTTGCTCAAAGGCCTGTTTCTGCTCAGGGCCCCACTTGAAGTCATTCTTCTTCCGGGTCACTTGATAGAGGGGGCCCACAAGTTGACTATAGCCTGGAATGTGCATTCTCCAGAATCCTACAAGGCCCAGGAAAGCTTGTGTTTCTTTCTTAGTAACTGGTGGAGACATATTGGCAATTTTGTCAACCACCTCTGTAGGCACATGACGGCGCCCATCCTGCCATTTTATTCCTAGAAACTGGATTTCCTGTGCAGGTCCCTTCACCTTACTTTGTTTTATGGCAAGACCAGCTTTCAGAAGAATTTGGATTATTTTCTTCCCTTTTTCAAAAACTTCTCCTGCTGTATCACCCCACACAATGATATCATCAATATATTGCAGGTGTTCTGGAGCTCCACCCTGTTCCAGAGCAGCCTGGATCAGGCCATGGCAGATGGTGGGGCTGTGTCTCCACCCCTGGGGCAGTCGGTTCCAGGTGTACTGGACATTCCTCCAAGTGAAAGCAAATTGTGGCCTGCACTCTGCCGCCAGAGGGATTGAGAAAAATGCATTAGCTATGTCAATTGTGGCATACCATTCGGCTGCTTTTTACTCTAGCTCATATTGGAGGTCCAACATGTCTGGTACGGCAGCACTGAGAGGTGGTGTGACTTCATTCAGGCCCCGATAGTCCACTGTCAGCCGCCATTCCCCATTTGGCTTCCGCACTGGCCATATGGGGCTGTTGAAGGGTGAACGGGTTCTGCTGATAACTCCTTGGCTCTCCAGTCGATGAATTAGTTCATGGATAGGAGTCACGGAGTCCCGGTTGGTACGATACTGCCTCCGGTGCACTGTCCTGGTAGCAATCGGTACTTGTTGATCTTCCACCTGCAGCAATCCTACGATGAAGGGATCTTCTGAGAGGCCAGGCAGGGTGGATAACTGTTTGATCTTCTCTGTATTCACCGCAGCTATGCCAAAGGCCCATCGATATCCCTTTGGATCCTTAAAATATCCTCTCCTGAGGTAGTCGATGCCAAGGATACAAGGGGCCTCTGGGCCAGTCACGATGGGGTGCCTTTGCCATCTGTCCCCTGTTAAGCTCACCTCAGCTTTTACTACCGACAACTCTTGGCATCCCCCTGTCACTCCAGAGATCCAGATGGCTTCTGCACTCTTGTGCCTTGATGGCATCAGTGTACACTGTGCACCGGTGTCCACTAAAGCTTTGTACTTCTGTGGATCTGATGTGCCAGGCCATCAAATCCACACCGTCCAGTATACCCGGTCATCCCTTTCCTCCTCCTGGCCGGAGGCAGGGACCCTCTATTCCTGTTCCTGGTCAGAGTATTCACTGTGTGACCTTTGTGATGCCAAATCAGAAGTTCCCTCCTCAGGACTGTAGGAAATAGTTTTAGTTTTCTTATATCTGGGAAATCGCTGATTGTCTTCTGGTCTTTCTCTGGTAACTACACTGACAGTCCTCTTGGGTGGCCCCTTCTTAACAGGTCTCTTCCCCCTCAGTTCTTGGACTTGGGCGCTCAGCTTAGAGGTGGGTTCACCATCCCATTTCCTCATGTCCTCTCCATGCTCACTCAGAAAAAACCAGAGCTCGTTACGTGGCCTGTTCTTGGGGATTCCTTTCCCTCTGACTGGGGTTGGAAAGGAGCGATCTCTTGGGCTGCTTCTAAAAGTTGGGGTGGTGGCTCGCAGGGATGAGGGAGCACCCATGAGTTTCTTCTACATTTCAGAGCCAGGCGGACGCCAACTCTACAGTTGGTGTATCCATTTTTGGGTAATAAAGTGCCGCCAAGCTGCTGGAATATGATGCTGGGGCGCCTTAAACCACCTTCCTCCACATGGCAAGTGTACAAGGGATATCCTCTGGATCTATGGTGACGCTATCATCCTTTAGATCACTATAGACAATTTCCAGCACTGCTAATTCTCTCAAGTACTGGATACCTTCATCCACATTGGTCCACTTCCCTGGGGACTTTACAAGATCTTCCTTAAAAGGATATCTTGCCTTCACACTTGAAAGAAGCCGTCTCCAGAGGCTACAAGTTGCTCCTTTCTTTGCAAGTCCTCTTTCAATTTCCCGATCCCTAGCAAGGGATCCCAGCTGTTGGGCTTCATGACCTTCTAACTGCTGACTATCGGCCCCATTATCCCAGCATCGCAGCAGCCATGCAGGAATCCTCTCACCTGACTGGCGGCTGTAATCCTTTCGCAAGTCTCGAAGTTCGGATGGGGTCAGGGACCGAGTAACTTCAGGTCTCCTGTTTAATCTGCCTCACTCCCTTCGATTCCTTTGCTGAGGGACCTGCCTCTTGATCTAGCCCCACCTCTTCTTCCTCTTCCTCTTCTTCTTCTTCTCTTACTAATCGGCCTGAAACTTGCCTTGTCCATTTTTTTTTTTCACTACTGGGGCAATTACTGTAGTTGTTGTGGTTTGGGTTCCTATCTCAGACATAGTTGTTATGGTTTGTATCCCTGCCTCAGCCATGGTTGTAGTTTGTGTCCCTGTCTCAGCTATAGTGTCCTCTGACACAGTTTGAGTTCCTGCCTCAACCATAGTCCTCTGAGAATATTGAACAGAGGCCCGGTAGGCCCAGGCCAGCCCCCAGTACAGGGCGAGGAGCTGCTCGCATTCCTGGGAGTAAACGAGGCACCCTTCTGTCAGCCGACGGGCCAGTTTGTTAGGGTTATTTACCTCTTCAGGAGTAAACTCCCAGGCAACGGGAGGTGATAACCACCCTAGGAACCTGCCCAAATCTCTCCATATACCTTTCCACCCAGGAACTGGGTACCTCAGGGCAGATTTTAACAGCTCCTCACCCAAGGGTCGTTTCCTTCTGTACCAGGGAGATGACAATTTCCATGAATTCCAAAAGGTAACAGTGTTGGCAAATATTATTAATAATATCAGAAGGCTTATGTAAGGGTTGGCTGTCGGCGAGAGGAGCAAGACGACGATCCAATGTGGTTCATAAATCAAGCTCGTTTATTGTCAGACAGTGCACATACTTATACTACCTTACGTGCTCAAAATATTATTCACTTACAGAAGTTTCACACGGGATTTTTCTCTAATCTAATAAAAACACAGACTGGTCTCAGAAGGCAATAACATCAACAGTTTCTTCTGCCAAGCTAATCTCTAGACACCTGCACCTTGTTTACAGCTCTCATGTCTCCCTTTCCCACAGTTGTTTTGAGAACAGCCTTGAGCAGAGGCCTAACACTTGTCTATGGAGTCTGGATTGCTCACTTATACCTTATGTCTGTGCAGCCAGAAATGGCCATTTCCCAACAGTTGGCAATAATCACAGGAGCCTGCAGTAAAAGTTCATCCATACTCAAATTCACCCAGGGCAGAGAGAAGGAGTTATATTCATTCACAGTCATTGTTTGTTTCAACATGTTCCCAAACATAGCAAAACAAAGATAAGCAGTGTGGCAGCCGAAGGCCGTATGCCACACAGGAGCTTACTACTTGAGAGCTGCTATTGGTAATTACTAGAGCATGCAATATATGTGTATATATATATAAAACTGCCTTTATCTCGCCCCACGTTCGGGCGCCAAAAGAGACTGTCGTGGGTTGACCCCAGCTAGGTGCCAGATGCCCACTCAGTCACTCTATCACTCCCTCTCCCACTGGGAGAGGGGAGAGAATAATATTGAAAAAGACTATCAGGGTAAGAAAAGGCAGTTTTATTACAGTGGGGAAAAAATAGAACAAGCAAGCTGAGAGTTGCGCGCGCAAGAGCAGAGGGGAAAACAGTCAATCTCTACTTCCCATCAGTAGCGATGTCCGGACACTTTCTGGGAAGCAGGGCTTCAGCACGCGTGATGGTTGTTCAAGGAGGCAAACATGGACTAGCCCTGAGTGCCTCCTCCCCCTCCTCTTCTCTTCCTTCCCTTATATATCTGAGCTGATGTCATATGGTATGGAATATCCCTTTGGCTGACTGGGGTCAGCTGGCCTGCTGGTGTCCCCTCCCAGGATCTGGCCCCCCCATCCCCTTCAGTGGGGGAAGGAATGTCAGAAGGACAGCACAGCTTGGCAGTAGCCAAAACACTGCTCTGTTATCAACTCCAGCTACCAAAGCAAAGCACAGCACTGTAAGGGCTGTGAGCTTTACCCCAGTCAGACCCAATACAACATGCTACATCTCTCTTATGCTTTACAGGCTATTAAATACAGAAAAGCAACTCTGAAATAGTCCCTGTACTTCTAGAGGCTTTCAAGTTCTCTGAATAAATATGTTTCCTGAACTTCTGTTGCAACCATCCCTAGAGCAGTGCTGAGTGTCCAATAAAAAAATATCTCCCTGTGTTTGACATTAGAACCTTGGATTTGGCACAAGACTAAGATCCTTTGGTATCTACATGTCACCCAGCTATCTAAGTGACTATTAGAGTGAAGAATTTATAGTCTGATTCAGTTACCGATAAATAAACCTCTAGAATCATCTGAAGTGCCCAAGATAGTCGAAATGTATATGCAACGAGCTGGCAGATATGATCAAAATGTATATGCAAGGACCTATGGAAAAACCAAATCCTTCTGGAGCAATGGCTGGAAGCCAGTCAGGATATCCCTGGGCATCTCAAGTGTTACTGGAGACCGATATTTATGAAATTGAATTGAACTGCTGATCAATACAATAGAGCTTAGAGATCTATTAAAGTGACACAGGAAATAGAGCATTAACACCCACGCCTGAAGGTGTTCATCCCTTCTGACAGGGCATAACTGGCTCAGCTATTCTGATGTGAGAGGCAGCTTTCATATCTTGGAAGGCGCTGCAAACATCAAATTCCCCCCAAATGCCCCAACTCATTTCAGGGGCCTTCCACCAAAGAACGGCACATGTTCCACACTGTTGAAATAAATCCACAGTGTTGCACCAGGAAGTATAAAACTCCTGCCCAGGGGAGGTTTGTGGCCATTCCATGTAAGCCTGAATGTGTATCAACCCTTTGAATTCTGTGTTTTGTGGGCTTCCTCACCCCCAATGGATCAAGACAGCCATCAACAGCAGACACCAACGTTGCAACAATCAAGTCTTGTCTCTGGATCCACAGCTAATGATATCTTTCTACTCTTCTCCCTTTTCCCCCTTTCTTTCTTTTCCTTAAACATTTCTTTAAGGGTTATTTTTATGCTTTTATATTGCTACATAACCAAAATGGCTGCATACCTCCTTTCCATTACAACCAAATTGTTTTAAAATAAACCATATATACATGTACATATATATATAAATATATACATACATGTAAACAGCAGTCATTCAGAGTTTTTCACTCTAATCCACCCCAAGGGATCTATTAAAATGAACCCTTTGGGGGTGGGTCATAGCAACCATTCCATCAGAAAAAATATTGTAGTAATTAAATAGTTGGGATCAGAAAGAAAGAGGCATGTATGACATATCTTTAGGCACTTACTCTAATTAAGTGATATTTCTGTTGTAATATGAAGTGGTGTAATTGCGCTCCTACAGCCATTAAGGGATAACTCCCCAGGTGGACACTCTTTCCAAACATTTTTCTTTTTTAGTAATTACACTGCATCCAAATAAATAATTGTACTGGAGGAGAGAAATTACTGTATTATGGCAACATTTATGTCGAAACATGGGAGAGTTGTACCAGTACAGCAGCAACAATGCAGCTGCATAATTCTCCTGGGTGATGGCCCTAAGCAGACAAGTCTGGGAGTCTGGCATGTCTCTCTCCAACAGGATAGTGTTTCTGGTAGGTATTCAGATCGTGGAGTTTCTGGGCTGATGATTTCCCTTTTCTCTGTACTACAATCAGATAGATCAGACACCCAGAAAGAAAATTTCAAGGCTAGAAAATTGTTCAAGGAAATAGAAGTTTAATTTGTATTCATGGAATGCTATATTCCTCATTCCTGCTTTTCAAGTGTTTATCTTTTATCTTTGTATCCCATGAAGAAATTGAGTGGGTGTTGGTATCATCTGCAGGTCATTTCAGGTTTTGGGCAATATTTACCTAATGAGGGTCATACAGAATCACCAAATCACAGAATGGTTGAGGTTGGAAGGTACCTCAGGGGTTCCTTTGTTTCAGTCTCCCTGCCTAATCAGAGTCACATAAAGTAGGTTTCCCAGGATTGTGACCAAGCAGCTTTGGAATGCCTCCAAGAACAGAGGCTGCACAACCTGCCTGGGCAATCTCTGTCTGTGCTGCCTCCCTCACAGCACAAAGGTGATGTTCCCTGATGTTCAGAAAGAACCTCCTGTGTTTCCCTTTGTGCCTATTGACTCTGGTCCTGTCCCAGGGCACCACTGGAAAGAGCCTGGCTCTATCTTTGCATCCTCCCTCCCCCTGAGCCTTCTTGTCTCTGGGTTATGTGGTCCCAGTTCTCTCAGGCTTTCCTCTTAGGAGAGATGCTCCAGTCCATCATTTTTTTGGCCTTTATTGGACTTTCTCCAGCATGTCTGTGCTTCTCTTGTACTGGGGAACAAAGGACTGGACAGAGTACTCCAGATGTGTCTCACCAGTGCTGAGCAGAGGGACAGGATCACTTGCTTGTTGCTTGTCATCTTGTAGGAGAGCAAATATTTACTTAAAAATATACTTAAATCATTACTCTTAGGACCAGACATGCACAGCAGCCTCAAACCTGCACAGCATTAGATGTGGACTGTTTTTCATACTAGAAAGAACAGATAAAGCCAGTAACACCATATTTAGGATTTTTGTTGTAAACACATATGGCTAATTATGATTCACACACATTATTCCTTTTCTTTCTATTATTGAATGAATGTTGATCAGTTAACTAATACCTTGTTTTGATTTATTCCATTTGCAAGATTGCAGATTTCATGATACATATAAAGATTATGTTACAGTAAAAGAAGCAAAAAATATGTGAAGCACATCCTTCCTGGATTTCACACGTTAGCATATTTTTCAAATATGCCACCTTGAAAAATAAATGCTGTTTGATCTCTATGGTGAGTTTAAATCAAATTCAATTCTTTTGAGGTTACATCGGTATGCATGTGTAAAACATTAACTCAAAAGGCACTGGAATGAACACTATCAATAGAGCTAAAATTCACTGGCAGGATCAGAAAAAAAAGTCAAATGTTGGCTGAGCTGCAAATTGAGAAAAGGTGTATTTTAATTTTTTTTATGTCCTTTAGCAGGGTGATTTAATAGCACATTAATACAGTAGAGAAAATTTTCAATGCTACTGGGTTCAGATAGCAGTTACAATAATTGAAAGAAATGGATATCAGAAACAAATATTTACAGGAAAAAAAGCCTTGTATTTTTTGTTCTGACACAACCTTGTTGGCACATAGGAGGCCATTTTTCCTGATAGGTTTTACCCAAAAACCCTCTACTTAGTGAGTTTTAACACCGTATATATCATAAGTGTGCTAAATATAAATCAATACCTGTTACTAGCCCCCCAATCTTATTCAAGTAGCTAAACTTGCTATCTATCACTTTTTATCCCTCCCTAGTAGGTACAAAGCATTATCACAAAACATAGATGAGTCAATGTGTGTAGCTTCCACTTTAAGAGTACTCGGAAGACTGAAAGACTAAACTTTATTTTTCATTATAAGTTACCTAACTATAGACTTTTAGTGGCCCATTCTTAAAACTAGATTCCTTAGTTTCACTGGAAGGAACACAGATTTGCCTTTAGTTTGTAATACTCACATATCTATTTTAAGATCTTTTTCCTTGAAATACTTTAAAATAGTTTTTGCATGTGGTTTCTCCTAAACCAGCAAAATAATAATGAGAATCTCTTACAGAACCCATGATTTGTTCTATCATCATTATACATGTCAGCATCTTGCACATGTTTCTGGGTAGATCCAGTCCTTGTAAAGAAAAAAAAGACGTTGGAGGTAAAATGACAGAAACAGGGGAATAGGGTTCTCTCTCTCAAGGAAGTAATCACAGATCTCCTTTCACCATGCTCTTCTGGGCTGATTTACGATCTCTGTGTAGAGCCATGACAAACAGTTACAGTAACTCAGAGAACTCCCCCGAGGCAGCCCTGGTGAACCCTGCAGCCCTTCCCAAGGACTCTTTCCTGAGGTTCTGTACAGTTACTGATAGCATAGGGGTCAAAATGATTTTGGGTTTGTAGTAGTTTTAGGTTGTGGGAACGATAGGCCTCGTAGGCCTTAAGGTGGGCCTTAGGTGTTGTCTTTGTTAGGTTAAAGTGTAGTTATGGGAACTGTTCTTGTGTGCTTTTTCTGTAATGATTGCTTATGACAAGATTAATGAAATGATTGCTTAGAGGGCAGTAGGAAAGGGGGGCTGAAACTTATGTTTGGGTAAAAGCAATTCATGCAATAGCAACGGTATCAGGGCTGAAACTCATGCTTGAGTGAAAACAATGTATCCAAGAGAGTAGTATAAATATCACCATTTTTCGGACCCAAGGCGGAGTCTGATTTGAGGTCCGACACAACCCCTGGCTCCCAGGGCCCTTCATTAAAGCACCCATATAATCATTCTGTGATTATGTGTTTTCTTACGCTAACATTACTGTCAGATTGAATACATCTCGGATAGATTTAAACAAAGTTTATTTCCAGTGGAGCTGTCCAACTGTCCAACACTTATTGAAGATCATTCTTATCCTTGAGATAACAGTGATCTATTTATCATTTTCTAATAGATAGAGACCCATGAAAGGGATTATGATTCTGTGATAATTAGGAAGAAAGAAAAATAAGGAAAAAATAAAGGAAATCCTCAAAGAAAATGGAAAGCTGAAAATGTAAACTAAAATGCAGTTTATAAATTTCCTCTAAGGACTGTTCACTCCTTTCCATCAGTGTATTTTGTTGGAGATGTTAACTTCAATAAAATGAAAAAATCAGGAAGACACTGATGTCTTATGTTCCTTACAAGCTAAGAATGATGAAATCCTTCTGCTGTCCTCCCTGAGAGCAGATGCAGCACAGCAAAACATCACAGATCAAAGAGAATCAGCTGCACTTGGTACAAGGCTGCAGTACTGCTGTTTGAGCACTGAGCAGTACCACACACTGGCATTGTCAAGATCTCTCATTCATTCTGCAGTGTACCTTACTACAATCTGAGTTTTTACAGTTTAATCCATGTTGTATAGCTTCTTTCTCCTGCTGTATCTCCTTACTTTATTCCCTAATTGATTAATGGGCAGAGGAGAAAAGGAGCATGGCAAAGAGAGTCACTACTGATGTGTAAAGTTAAGGCAAGAATAGATAAATCTACTATGTGGGAAAGAAGAAGGGGCTAGTAGAAATGGTTGTATCACAATAACTGCACATTCACCGAGCTCTTGCACTGTGTACTGTGCCTTCCTGCTATATGCTACTTAACCAATTATAAAAGCATGCTTGTCTGTTCTTTATATTTTTGTATGATAATGAAATTGCTTGTTTCAATCAGAAATATTTAATTTTCTGTTCCTTCCAGTGTTATTCAAAAGTTCGCATTTTTCCTTGTCAATTTAACTGAATAATTTTTAAAAAATTTAAAAAAACCCTCTTGGATAAATAGGCTGGTAAATGCCCATTAAAAATATTTCTTACTAAAAAAATTAAAATTACTTTCTAAAATAAAATATTTCCTTTTAGAACTTTTAAATTAAATGTGCATTTCATGTGTGCCTCAATTTTATATTAAAAATAAACCTATTCCTTTACTTCGGTGAGATATCAGAAAATAAATGTATGACTGGTATTTACAGAAATATTAAAGAAATTGTTATGGTCACTTTCTTGAAAAACAGTGTAGTAAATAAAACTGTATTTTAAAAAAATGGAGAAAAAATGAAGAAAATCCACAATTTCATACAATCATAGACTCATTTAGTTTGGAAAAGATCTTTAAGATCATTGCATCAGCTGTTAACCCAGCACTTACAGGTCCAGCACTGAATCATGTCCCTGGGTAGCCTTTTCCAGTGCTTGGTAATGCTCGACATGAACAAATTTTGTCCTAATATCCAACCTAAACCTTCCCTGGTGAAATTAGAGGCCTTTTACTTTTGTCCTACTTCCTGTTCCTTGGGAGAAGAGACTGACCCCCACCTGACTGGAACCTCCTTTCAGGTGTTTGATGAGAGCAATAGGGCTCCCTGAACCTCCTTTTCTCCAGGCTAAACAATCCCAGGTCCCTCAGCCACTCTTCATAAGACTTGTGCTCCAGAGCCTTTACCAACTTTTTTTGTTCTGCTTTGGACACACTCCAGCACCTCAAGTCTTTCTTGTAATCTTATTAAAGTTTTATTGTGTTGTTACAACTTTAAAAAAAAAAACAGAGGAACATATATTAGAAATTATGTTAATATCCCTTGGTGGGGAGTTTCCAGAAGAACAACACCCTGTCCATTCTTTATGTGGCAAACATTATGACTTATGAGCCCTCAAACTTTTATTTTTATTTTTCTAATTTAAACTCATATTGCCATGCGTCCTTGAAAATCAGTTTGAGTTTTATTGACTATATTAACTACACTACTCCAAAGGGATGTCCTTTTAAACACTTGTAGCAATTTTAAACTTAAAACCAAAAAGAACAAGTCATTAGAAACAGATTGAGAGTAGAAAGTAAAGATGGGAGATAGCCAGAAATGAAAGCCCCTGGCCTGTTATACAGCTGATCAGAGTCATAAAAATATTAATCCAAAAGATTTTTTGCTGTGTATTAAATAACATCAGAAATCAGAAGTCTTCATTTTATGTAGCTTGGTTATTTTGAAGCCTAATACAGCTCAGCTATGAAAACATCACCTGTTTCTTTTTAAAACTAAAAAATTGCCCGGATCTCAGGGTGGGATCCTGAACTGTACAGAAAGTCATGAGCAGGCAGGAGGAGAGATAGAAAAAAAAAGTTGAGGTCAGCATTTTGATTGAGATTATTAATATCTGTTAGCATGGAGCTAAATTCAAATGTCCCAAAGAGTAAGAACAAGAGGAAGATACTTGTATAAAGGGGGAATATAAATAGAGAGGTGGGAAAAAGAGCTTGCTTCCCATCAATTTGAATAAAAGCTTTGACATTTTAAAGTTCTTCATTAAGTGTAAAGCATACATAAATATATCCTTGCCCTGTCTGGCCCAGTCTGCACCTTATAGGAGTTCACTTTGCAGCATGGACCAGGATCCTGAATCCTACACTTCCTGTGTTTCTGGAAACTTCTTTCATAGATATCACAAGAAATTGTCTGACCAAAGGCAGGCATCTGAGAGTGGTGTCCTGTAGCAATTCTAGGGTGATATCTAATTGCTAGTGTTGGCAATAGTTAAGAGTTAATTAATTGTCCCCTGAAACTGTTAATTTCTCTACAGCAGCTGTAGATAAAAAAAACAAGTTCAGATTTCAATGAGATATAGACATCTCGGGTTAAGTGAGTCAACGAGTATCGTCCCAACTGTTATTTAAAATTATTTTCTTCATGAAAATTTACTGCTACTTGTTTGATAATATGAAAAATGAGATACAAGGAATTTTTTAGGGTGATATTGTTCTAAATTTAATGCTATATAAGTAAGAATAATAATTTTTACCATGGAAGTTACTATCTTTTCCATTTTGTGAGTGTTTCTGAGACCCTAAAACTGGGTTAATTAGAAAAGCAAAGGACATTTTTATTTTGACATTAGATTTTTAAAAATTAATTTTGAATCAATTAATTAAAATTAATATTTAAATAAATTGCAATCACTCTAAAACTGTGATTGCAGGGAATTTTAAATGCAATCTCTTTAGCATTATAATTAATTATCAACTAATTTATGAAATTTAGCAGGATAAACTTTTTGTTTCCTGAATTATAAGTACAGAAATTTTTGTATTTTTTGATATGTAGTGTATGCAGTGATACTTCTATGAAAGTAACTATTTATTTCTGAGCTGTAGTGATGTTATGAAGAAATGGTGCTATTATTTGTGCTGACAAAAATTACCTGTATATATAGAAATACATTTTTATGATGCAATTATTCTATATAAGATCTGCATTGGATACAGGAGGCATGGCTGTGGTCTGGATATAAAGGATAGGACACATCTCTAAATCATTATGGAGTTTTACTTTGTAAATGCTCCTTGCACTATCAAAAGTTCATCTGGAGGACCACACAAGGTCTGGTATTTAAAAGATTTGGGAGATCATAATAGAATGAGATTTCTGACTGCTCTGAGCTTTGAAGATTTCTAGTGGTCCCTGGCAATTAATCCCATCATATTCATTATCATGAAGCACAGAACTTCACAGGGATAGATTGAAAATTTAATGATTCTTTATGAGGAAAAGCTTCAGGTGCAGGTAGGAAAATGTGTTGTCTTCCTGTCCTAAACATTTCATGTTTATAGCAAACATTTTAAAGTGCCAAAAACTTAACCTGACTTTTAAATATTTGACTGTTTTTAACTGAATTTACACATTATGGGCTTAGATGCTTGGCTTTGCAGGGAGGGTTTCTTCAATGCACAGTGGACTCTAGACTGTCTTAACGCATGCTGGGTTGAAGTGTGAATATTTTTGCTGTTAGCAAAGGACAATTACCAGTGTCAGTCCAGAGGAGGAAGTTCTTTGCCTAATTCCTAGGTCCAGCTGTTGCTCCTGGTCACACCCAGACAACCTCTGGAGGCAGCCGGAGGAACACATCCAACCCGGGGAGCTGACCCTGCACTCCCAGATGGATGAGCTCACCCAAAAGCAAAGTCTGGACTTTCACCAGCAGAAAAATTGCGAGCACAGACAAAATTTATGGCGAGAATCATGTCAGATTGAAGCTCAGTTCTGTTCCTAAGGCTCAATGAAACGGAAGGATTTAAAAGATACCATCAGCAGATTATCCCATCTGAAGCATTTTGAGCAATGATACATTTTACCTGCAAGATTAAGCCTGTTCCTAATTTTTGGGTCCTGCTTGCATGAAGGAAAAAAAAATTTAAAACAGCAATAAACAGGACTTGATTTACATTTGTTGGCTTTGGTTATTTACTTGTTAATTAATGTCAGAGGTATGGCACATTCCTTAAGTTCACCCAATATCATATTATAATAATTTCAGCCAAATTTTTCCTGAAAATTATCTGACATTGCATGTCCTCTGGGATAAATATTAGAGGAAACAATTATATAGATCTTGTTATATTTTTCTGGTCTTTGCTTTTTCTTTACTTCACAATTTATCACAATTCCTGTGTGGTTCAGAATAACACTTGTACTCTTCTAAGTGTAAAAAGCAACTAAAAGAAAAACTGTTGTACTTCAGGAATGTTAATCTGTGCAAAGACTTAATATCCTAAAACTAAAACCATGTTTTTAAAAGAAGAATTCTTATTAAAGTGCTATTTCTCATTGTTGGAGTTTGGATTTAGTTTTTTTGGTTTTTTTTTTCCTCAGGAATTTTTCTCCCATGGGTTGCTAAGGGACTAATGACTGGGCTAATGGCTGAGTACTTAAGAGAACAAAGCACAAGGCTAGGGGTTTTTCTCCTTGGCAGGGTGGGGCAGAATCTCTCTCATGGAAGCAGGGCCTGACAAAGTGAGATTTTGGAGACTGAAAAAGCAAGGGCGGGAAGGGGGGGGCGGGGGGGGGGGTCGCTCTCTTGCTCGGGACCTCTCGGAGCCGGACGGTCGGAGCTGCTGTCTGCTGTACCCATGGCCCTCTGAGAAGCCAGCACGGAGCTGCCGGTCTGTCTGCTGTGAGTTTTTGTCTCTACCCCCATCGGGAGCTGCCTGCCACCAGCCTGCCTCTCCCCCCATTCCTCCTCGCCGCTCCGAGTTTCTTCACTACACTGTAACTGGGCTCCCCCCCCTGTACACGGAGACCTCTTGCCATCCCAGCTCCCTGTGTCCGGGGATCCCGCTGCAGCACCGACACCAGCCGCCCCCCGAGGGTCTGTGAAACAAAGGCTCTCCTCCATCCCTCCATGCTTTGGGCAGCCGCCATTGCCGTGTGCTACCTGAGCTCACGCCAGAGCGCCCCCTGCAGCCACCGGGGAATCATCACACACAGAGCGCCCCCTGCAGGCTGTGACTGGAACTGTACCAAAGGGAAAAGGTGCCTGAAGCCGAGCAGGCTGCCACTGGGTTTCTGGTTCTGTTTGTTGGTTAACGTTATAGTTGTTGTTATTTGTTAGCTTTGTTTTAGATATTAGTAAAGAACTGTTATTCCTATTCCCATATCTTTGCCTGAGATCCTCTTGATTTCAAATTTATAATAATTTGGAAGGAGAGGGGTTCCAGTTTCCCATTCCAAGGGAGGTTCCTGCGTTCCTTAACAGACACCTGTCTTTCAAACCAGGACACTCATAAAATGATACTTTATATAATTTAGCCTATTTTACTTTATTGAAATTCGCTTCTTTATTGTGGCTCTATGAAATTTACAGAGCTGTATACTGATAGCCATGTATATTTTTTGTGCTGTTTATTTTGTTTGGATGTAAAAAGGAAGCCTATTACTTGAGCTTGTCAGCTCTTCTGAACATTTGCATTGTCGTTTCAAATATTTGTATAGAAATATGAAAAGCAGGCTGTTTTATTGTTGATTCTTGTAACTGTAGATTACTACCATTTTTTCTAAGCATTATTGATACAAAGACAATACCTCGGCAAAATAACAAAAGCTTGCTAAGAACTATCACACTTTTTAATATTTCAGTTGCTTAAAATAGTAGATTTGGTATCTGCAATTTTTTTAATATGAAGTCAATAATAAGTTATTACATAATATTTTTGGTTTTACTCTCATCTCCCTCAGTAAGAAGGAAGGAAGAAAGGGACTATACTCTTCTGAAAATAGAATATTACTGTATTTTTTTTTTCTATTTTCCAAAATATCTATCTGTAGCAAGACATAATGATATTCCTTTAAAATTTCCTGAAAAAGAAAACTATGAGAATTGCTTGTCACAACAACCTCTCTTTTTGATTGATGAAGAATATTCAAACTGCCATAGGGAAAATTAAAGTTCCCAATTTCTGGTCACTCACCAGGCAGTTGTGTTTGGATTTACATACTGATTCTGCATGTCGAGAAAACATCTTGAGTTCAAGGACTGGATGTTTCTCTAGCCACTGCTCTGTTTCTAGAACACAAATCCCTCCAGTCCAGCTGACTTGTGTTTCCAGGTGTCCACAACTTCCAAACCTCTTCAATATGTTAAACACAACCTTTTGAAAGTACTCTGTCCCCATCTCCCCAGTCTATCACATCTTGACAAGTTAGGGACATAAGGTAAAGGAGTGGAAAGCCAGAATGCCTGTAGGATGATGAGCACTCTGATGATTTTGTGACAGTCAGAAAACCATACAAAAGCAGCACTGACTAGTAACTTTATAGAAAGAGATACTAATTTTGCAGGTGGTGTAAATGATCTGTTCTTTAGATTTATCAAATAGAACTAGACAAAAGAAACATACAGAGTTCTCCAACTTCATCTTGGACGAATTAAATATATTCCCATTCAAACAGAGAAAGTTTAGCTGATGTGAACAGTGAGAAGAATAGTGAAGGCTGCTCTTAATGTTTATACAGTACAGTACATAGGTATGGGACCATCATTTTCATCTTCCTGCATGAACCGGTCCCTCTGGTCATAAGATTAGATATATTCTTATTTCAGTTATTAGGATTTTAGCCAGTATCTATATTTAAGTATCTACTTTTAGCCAGGACCTTTGATTGGATGGTCACATCCGGGGGGTGGTGGTAAACAGCTCAGTGTTTGGATGGAGATTGGTTACAAACAGAGTTCCTACCAAATGGGGTAAAGAGTCCATACTAGGATGGCTACTGTTCAATAGCTTCATCAATGAGACAGGCAGTGGCATCAAGTGCACCCACAGCAAGGTTGCAGGCAACACTTACTGAGCTGTGTGGTCAACATGTCTAAGGGATGGGAGGCCTTCCAGAGGGACCTGGACAAGCTTGAGGAGCTGGCCCATGGGAACCTCATGAGTTTCAGCAAGGCCAAGCAAAGTCTTGCACCTGGCTTGGGGCAACCCCTGGTGTCAACACAGGCTGGGGGATAAACAGATTGAGAGCAGCACTGCTGAGAAGGACTTGGAGGTGCTGGTGGATGAGAGGCTGGACATGGCCCAGTAGTGTGCCCCAGAAAACCAGTCTTGTCCTGGGCTGCATCCAAAAGTGTGGCCAGCAGGACAGGGGAGGGGATTCTGCCCCTCTGCTCTGCTCTGGTGATACCCCACCTGCAGTGCTGCCTCCAGCTCTAGGGTTCCAGCACAGTAAAGGCCTGAATTGTCAGAATAGGTCTGTGGGAGGGATGCAAAAATGATCATAGGCATGGACACGTCTCCTATAAGGAAAGACAGAAAGAGTTAATATTGTTCAGCCTGAAGAAGAGAAGGCTCCAGAGAGACCTTATTTTAATCTTCGAATACCTAAAAGGGGCTCATAAGAAAGATGAGGACAAACATTTTATCAGGGCCTTTTGCAATAGGACAAGGGGTAAAGGTCTCAGACTACAAAAGGGTAGATTTAGACTAGATATTAGAAGACTGTTTTGCAGTTGATAAAAATGACTGTTGGTTATGGGCTTGGATCACGTACATGGAAGCAAAAATATTCAGAGCAGTTCATTAGCTTGGAGATGGAATGCAGAAGAGAAAGCAGATTGGACAAAGCTGCAGAACAACTGGGAAGGGGAAACTGCTAGAAGTTTGATAAGCCTCTAGGGTACTTTTTTTCCCTTAGATAAGAAGTTTCTATTTGTCTTTTCTTTTGATAAGACAGAGACCATTAGGAGAGTTAAGTGCTGAAGTACAGCCCCTTCCAGCATCCATGAGGATTTAGGAAGGAAGGAACTTCCCCAAAATGACTGTATTCAATAAAATCTATATAACTCTTTGCATATAGACAAGAAAGACTTATGAATTCAATAAAGCTTTTCCTGATCAATAAGAAAGAATATTTAGAAAAGCAACATATGTTTATAAAAACAAATTCTTCAGATTTTAATGCTGTTTTTTTTAATCTAATCAATGCTATAAATTGATCAATCCTATATGAAAGAAGTTTTTATAAAGAAGTCATATTAAAACTGTTTTGAAAGTCTAAAAATAATATTTTTTCCTGGAATGCCAGCTAGTTGCCAAGTCTCCAGTTTCAGTTGGTCTTTTATACTATAAGCACCATTACAGTGATCAGGATTCTTTGAAATACTGGTATGGAAAAGAAAAGAAGGCAGGCTCTTGATATCTGAGGTGGAATTCATATAAATTCCTTCCAACTCAGGATATTCTATGATTCTGAAGTTGACAGGTTCTGAGTTTTTTATCTAAAGCTGCAGAATATTTGGCATAGCTACCACATTGGCATGTCACAGGCACTTTGTTGAAATCGTTTGAGGTGGTACAGAATTTCAGACAGTGCAACCTAGATTCCTAAGACCTCTCAAGCACCAAGACAGAGATCTTGTGTTTCTTTGGCTATTTGCTTTCCATATAAAGGCAGAACTTCATCTTACTGGGAAAGCTGCTGCTTAGCACATGACTACCTAAATATTCTGAATGAGAAGACTAATTGGGACATGTCTGTTCTAAAGCACTTGCTAGATATTCTCTTCCTCTAAGATGCTCTGGGGAGCCTGCAAGAAGCAATTCCTTCTGTTAAAGTGGTACTTGTGATTCAGAAGAATGGCTGGCAAGGACATAAGTTATTGTTTGCTGAAAATTATATTCTCCAGTGTTGCAGTTTTGAGGTTTGGGGATCAAAATTAGGTATAAACATTAATTTTGTAGTTTAGATTATTTGATTTTGTTGTGAGATAAGGATTAATAATAGGCAAAGCAGGCTTATACTTTAAGGAATACAAAAAAAAGAATTTTATTAACAGACTTTAAATAGTAATAATAATCAGGCATCAACACTAAACCCTTTACAACACTCTTTTCCCTCCCCACCTTTTCCATTTTCTTTCCTGCTGACCATACAAAAGGTAACACTTCAACTTATAGTTAATCTACCACCTCTGGGACTAAACAGTTTTCTTAATTTATGTAGAGAGAGAAGCTTTCTTTTTGTTTTATTATGTTGACTCCCATAGGAAACATAGTTTCCATGGTTATTAGCTTTCTAGTGAGCAAATCTTTTCCTAGAAGGGAGGTATTTGCTTTTCTAGACCCCTTCCCATTTCAGTAGCTTTCCCAGGGCCACACCAATGGACATATGATGGTCATTGAGGTGTTCTTTTTGAGAGTAAATGTTTCTATTACAGTGACAACAACATCCCCTTACTTTATCATCAGCAACACAAGTCTTCTTCTACTGTTTCCTGTGGTGAGGAAAAAAAAAATCTTATACATAAGAGTCTCAGTCTACTGCTTATAACTTAGAACATTGCATTTCCTTTTTCTCACCTTTTTAGACCATTATTCATATACTACAGGGTGTATTACAGCTAACTTTATCAACATGTTTTTACAAAAGAACTTTCAGCATTAAAGCACTCCTCATCTCTTCCTTCTTTGAAAATATAATTAGTTATATTTATTAACTTAAAGTCTCTATGTTGTACCTTTCGTAGGTGCCTTCATTCTTGTGCTCTTTCTGTGTGGGAGAGAGAAATGAATGACCTCAAAGTCTCATTTTAATATTAGAAAAGGAACAGTTAATTTGTCTTTTGGCTGGGCAATAGTCACGTGGCTTTCGCCCGCGTAGTTTAAGTGTCGTTAGTCCGTGCCTGAACCGAAAGAAAAGAGCCCGTCCATGCCGCCTCCCATCCAAGCCGCGTTTGAATTGTAGGGGCCCGGCGGGACCGCGTCCGTGCTGCAGGGGGTCTGATTCAAGCCGCCTTCCGTGCCGGAGTGTGCGTGGGGGCCGCCCAGCGGGATTCACCTCTGAGCTCCGCGGGAGGAGCCCAGTCTGGGCTCTCTCTCTCTGTCCACCTGGGGCCACCCGGCCAGAGCCTGGTCCGAGCTCCTCTCTCGTGCAGAGTTCACTGAGGAGCTACTCGGGCAGAGCGCCCCCGAGGTCTATAGATCTCGACCTCAAAACCTCTTCCCGCTGGGCCGTGCCACAGAGAGGAGACCGGCCTGGCCCAGGCTAGGTGAACAGAACTGGCGAAGTTCCTTGGCCAGGGGCAGCAGAATGAGGCAGCTTAGGTTCTCTCTCTCTCCTCCCCCTCCCCGCACCATGCGGGTTGGCAGCCCCAAGCCATGTGGCCTGAGGTGACCTTACCCAGCTCCGGCGCGGAGAGGGAGAGTGACTTCTTTCTTCAGCGAACCGGAAGCCTCCAAGAGAGGTTTTTCAGGTGTTTTCCTGGTTTTATGAGTTTTTTAGGTAGGCGGAGTTTATGCTGGCTACCTCATTTCCGACTCCACCTCCTCTTTCTACACCGGGAATTTTTAACAGCAATTACTCCATGACATCCAGATATTTGGTTCCTAGAAATTTATAAAAATAAAAAGATCGCCGCCGCTTGGGGGGGGGACGGCGTTCTTCCTTCTCTTCCACTGTCCCGGGAGCCCCCGAGCCGCCTGCCGGTGGTTGCTCCTAGCTCGCCTGAGGGACCTCGAATGCCCTAACCGCAAGGTGGGCAGACGAGGGAGACACGCAGCCTCGTCAGGGACTAGGAGCGTTGGTGGGTCGCAGGTTATTCCCGGAATCACAGTAGGACCACGGAGAATAAAGAGCAACTCTTTGACTGGGTAGCAGAGAAAGGTTTAATATCTCTGAATCCCGGGGCCAAAGAGCCTCGAGCTAGCTCGTGCAATGGCTTATAACGGAACTGATCAACCAATCACAAAAGGGTACTGGGGAGGAGCTGGGGAGAAGCTGGGGAGATACAACCAACAGGATGGGAACAGGGGAGGAGACGAGGGTAATTAACGAATCACAACATACAGAACGCTGAACTTTCCAGAACAGGGGGAAGATTTGAATTTGGATTGACAACACACTGAACTAATAACTACATACTGGGAGGAACTCGGGGGAGTGGTCCAGCTCAGGGCTAGACCACGGTGGTTTCTAATGCAGGGGTGGCACTCGGGCTCGCCCACCAGGAGCGGCCCAGGGGCTTTTTTGGTTTTTGTTTTATATCTACCACCCCAACAGAAATTCATTAAATTCTGACTTAATAAATTTTTTAATTGGGATGGAACCCATTCTTTCTTCTATCAAATCACTAAAATTACAGGCATAGAACTTTTTCAACGAAAGAGCTGCTGAATATCCTCATGGAAGCCATGTATACACTCTTGTAATGAGAACTTCTTCCCTTGAGAAACAACAAATTTGACTTTTCATTTCTTCAAATCAAGAATGATATAGTCCAGAAGAATACAGTACAAAAATAATAGTTAAACCAATATCTACTATTTGTTAATTTACAGAAACAGAAAGACTTTATGGAACATTTTATACAAAATCTTGTTTCTCTAGCCAAGTGCTGCCCCAGAAGGAGAAGGTTACATACATTTGTAATTTCACATCCACACTCACACAGCCTCTTCAAAATATGGAACATATTTTATTTACATTTGTCATAGCTACTGTATGTTCACTTTTTTCATAGCAAGTAATATGAAACATTGCCTTGAGTTGATTATTGACTGTGGTCAAACTTCCTGCTACTGTTTGCAAACTGAAATTAAACAGGAAAATCCGAGTCCTTTATAGCTGTATATACAAACATATATATGCACAGACTTTGAGGAAGGCTAAATCATAAATGAGTTCTGGATGAGGGCCACCTCTAATTGAACACACATTCATCTACCTTTGAAATATCTATTCCAGTCTATAAATACTTCAGTGTTAACTCTATAACTCTTAAGACAGTTTTTTCACACATTTATTTGGAAACCTCAAAACCTCCAACAAGGTAGCAACCATTTTCTAGGATTTTGTTTCTTGTTACCTTTTCCTACTTTCTGGCTGTTATAAATAGTTGTAGTGGTTTCAGTTCGCCTATTTAGGTTTGTGGCTAAATGCTAGCACACTTACTTAAATTTATTTGATTGCTTGTTGTGAGATAAGGATTAGGAGTAGGTAAAGCAGGCTCAAACTTTATAAAGTATAAAGAAGTTTTATTAATATATCTAAGACAAAGGGAAAAGAAAAGAAAAAAAAACTTAAACCAGAACAAACTCCTCAGACCACTCCTCCTTCCCCACCTCTCCATTTCATTCTCCCTGACAACATACAAAAGACAACACTTCGACTTCCAGTCAGTTTATTACTTCAGAAACAGCTCTTGTTCCAGTTCATTTAGGGAGAGAAGTTTCTTTTGCTTACACTATGGATCTTCTGGAAGAAAAAATACAGTTTTTATGGGTCTTCTCCCTTACTATTAACCGCCGCCCGGAGCAAAGTCTAGCTTAATGGTGAATCTCTTCTACACTAGTAGCTTTCCTACAGCTACTATGGTGGGTTATGAACAGTCTACATGGTACCTGTTTTAAGGATGCCCAGTTCAATTGCAGCAACAAAGAAAATCTCTTCTTCTGTGCTTAGCAACACAGGTTCTTCTGACAACTTAGGTTCTCTAGCATTCTCCCCAGGACCAGGGCTCTGGATCACAGCCTCTCCTCTCTCTTGGTTCTAGTTTTTCATTAGGCTGTACTTTTTCAACACTTACTTGTCTGTACTTAGGTATTTCAGTTCATTGGGTGCAATAAGAACCTCACATCTCCCTTTGGACTATATCTTCATATATTACAGAGAATTTATTAGCTCAGTCTCCAACCATGGTTCTCTAAAAGAGTTTTCAGCTTCACTCTTGAAGCAACTTCTCACGCACCTCTTTGTGAGTATCAGTTCTGCTTTCCTCACTGACTGTAAAGTCTCTGCACTGCACTATGTAGATGTCCTCACTCGTTCCTCTCTCTGCGAGGAAGGATGGGCGTCTGTGAGTTTAGTCTAGGCATGGAGAGAGTTAATCTCTGTCTCTCTCTCTCTGGCAGTGTGAGGATTACGTGCTCTTTGCCGGGCTGTTTGAGCAGGTCCGAGCTGGATGCTAGACGCTCTCAAGAGTCTCTCTGCTTGGTTCTGCCAAGCTGGCTCGGCCTGGTAGGGCCATCTGGGCCCGGGGTGACAGGGCAGGGCCTGGCCTGAGCTGGATGGAGTCCGGCCTGGTCCTTGCCTGGCCTGGCTCTCTCTCTCTCGTGTAGCTGGCACACTGGCTGAGCTGGATCTGCTGAAAATTCTAATCGTTTCCTCCCCCATGCCTGCCTGGCTGCAGCGGCACGGCTGCCGTAAAACCTCCCTTCCCCCCCCCCATCCCTCCTTTGGAAGGAGGTGGGGGGGGGGGGCTTACTAGCGAGAGAAGCAGGAGCTGCTCCTCTCTACACAGCAGCAACAGGTCCAAAAAGGAAGAGCTTCAGAGAGTCTCTGCTTATATATGTTTTTTTCCTCGAAGGCGGATCAACTATTTAATTGGTTTACCTACTTATCAATCCTTAAAACTACCTGCTCTCTCTCGCAGGAAGGAAGTTGTATTCCTTCCTGCAGCACAGATCACTTCCTAGATTTTGACCCCTATAGCCTAACCCAAGACAATAGTGTTTTTCTTCAGTCCTCTGCAGCCCAGTTATATTTATACTCAGATAGGACAGATATTCAAAAGCCATCTAGACATGGTTCTGGGCAACCTGATCTAGCTGTCCCTGCCTGAACAGCTGGGCTGAACTCTATGACCCCCAGAAGTCCCTTCCAGCCTCAACCCTTCTGTGCTTTTGGAATTTTGTGTCTGCCATAATCAGTAATTTCTCTTCTACAGTTTCCCACCTTGTTACAAACGTCCAGATTCTGCCTGGAATGACGGGAAATAAATTACACTGTTGAAAGGCAAGTAAATTACACTATTGAAAAACTGATTTTAGAGAGTGAGCTTGATTGTTCACTGGTTATGAGGTTACAAGGGAAATAACCTGTGGCTCTTAAAGAAAAGAAATAAAGATATTCACCATTTTGCCAAGGGGAGAGAAAGAAAAAAACAGGTGGAGGAGTCAATAAAATAAATTACTATCTTCCTTTCTTTGTCTAAAGTGGTGAAAGTAGAAATATGTGTCACTTAAGACTGAAAAACTGAGCCAAAAAACACCTAGGGAAAATACCAGCTTGTGTATAGTGTCCAAAAATTAGTTAGGCTAACATCCATCAGCTGGCTGTTTGAATTATCACACGTAAATAAAAGCTTCTGTACTCCCTTGAAGTACACAAAGTCAAGGTGGCTTGAGACCTGAAATACAGTAATTGTAAGGTTTCATTAATTTATCTTTCATAGTGATGGATTACAGAATTATTAGTTTTGGATGTTGCTTTATTATTACTCCATATTGTGTCACTCCCACATGTAGAACAGAAACCTCAGAATAACTCCCTCTGTATCAAATATTCCACTTCGATCATGAACCCACTTAACATTTAGGAATATTTGTCAAATGAGTCAGCTTTGGGTGAACGGAAAGGGTGACTGAGACCCAGCTAACAGCACACCACTTATTGGGAGTGGAAGAATGTTGTCAGTTTAATAGGAAATTGAGTGTCATAAGGTAATTGCTATTAAAAATTCCCGGTGTAGAAAGAAGACGTGGAGTCGGAAATGAGGTAGCCAGCATAAACTCCACCTACCTAAAAAAACTCATAAAACCAAGAAAGCACCTGAAGATCTTCTTTTTTTGAGGCTTCTGGTTCACAGAGGAAAGACGTTGCTCTCCTCCCCTCCGCACCAACTGGGTAAGGTGTCGGCGAGAGGAGCAAGACGACGATCCAATGTGATTCATAAATCAAGCTCGTTTATTGTCAGACAGTGCACATACTTATACTACCTTACGTGCTCAAAATATTATTCACTTACAGAAGTTTCACACGGGATCTTTCTCTAATCTAATTAACACACAAACTGGTATCAGAAGGCAATAACATCAACAGTTTCTTCTGCCAAGCTAATCTCTAGACACCTGCACCTTGTTTACAGCTCTCATGTCTCCCTTTCCCACAGTTGTTTTGAGAACAGCCTTGAGCAGAGGCCTAACACTTGTCTATGGAGTCTGGATTGCTCACTTATACCTTATGTCTGTGCAGCCAGAAATGGCCATTTCCCAACATATCCCCCTTCTTTTCTTTGAGCAATCCAGACCATGTTTACACTTTTTCTATTACTTATCAAATACTTAACACTATAAACTTATTGACACTTAAACTTAACAGAAATGAAACTTAACAGCACTTAACCTTAACAGTCCTTAACACTTCATTTGAACTTAACACTTATATTTAGCAGAACTTAGATTTAACAGAACCTAACCTTAAGAGAGCTTAACAGAATTTAAAATCAATAAACTTTAACCTAACATCACTTAAATTTAGCAACACTTAAACTTAACTGAACTTATGGCACTTTTACTCTTATGATTGTAATAACTATTAAAACTATCAATCTTATCTTAATAAACTTCATTCATCATCCATTTTTAAAACTTTTATCAGTCAATCAACTTCTTAAAGGCAATGTTACTCTTATTATCTACTTCAGTCTTTTCCCAGTTAAACTGGGTCTTCTTTGCACAAGCCCTCTAGCGACCCATGGCCCTGGTCATGGAGCCATTTTTCAACAATTCCTCCCTGTTCCTCTTTTGCAAGCAAAACATTGTGGGTCACTTTGGTTACTTGTTTCATTAAACAGCTATACACAATCTTAACAATTATTATAAACACAATAACAACAACACACAATCGAAGGCCTTCAAATAACAAGGTTTGGATCCAACCTGTGATGCCCAATGAGGACAACCATTTAGCTATTCCTAAGTCATTGCTCACTTGCAATTGCTGGGTGAGCTGAGTCAAAGTTTTTAATTGTGCATGTATTGAATTAGAATGATCAGAGAGATTCATGCAACACATTCCCTCAAATTCTTCACACCCATGTCCTTGTGCCAACAATAAAAAGTCTATTGCAGCTCTATTTTGCAACGTGGCGTGTCTCACCGAATCCACATCAAGCAACAAATCTGAAATTGCTTTAGATGTAGCGTTTGTTTGTTTGGAGAGCCAACAACCTAGTTTGTTCAATTGGGCCAAGGCCCCAGCCGAGGCCACTCCTGGAGCAAGGAAGGAGGCTGCAATAATAGCAGCAGGCGAAAAACTCGACATTAGATTTGCAATCAGCAGCAAAGCCGTGTACAAAGCGTTTCAAACGCCTGAGATGGTGCTGTCGAAGCTTATTAAGAATCATCGAGGTGTTGGGGGTCAGCAATGTCAACCTTCCAAGAGAACAGGGTCCCCCTTTTATTTTGGAGGGGATACCTGGCCAGGCTCGATCTCCACAAATGAAAAACATGCCACTAGGTAATTTCAAGGGTTGATTAGTAGAATGGGAAATGTTGGGGGAGGTATAATTGCACCATACACGAGTGTCTCCATACACTGAAAGGCTAGAGTTCACACGGGCCCAAGCCCCGGGGACCCACACCAAGCCCAGCCCTGGGCCATGGCGGCTACAGCCGGGGCAGGCCCCCACAACGCCCCCCGCTTCCCGCATTGTCATCCTAAACTGGCGAAAAAGTCTCTTCGCATTTTGGTGAAAGGTACCATGAGCTTCTCCGGCCTTGCTTTCATCTGAGGGGCCTGGATTGCTCACTTAGAGATGGCCATTTCCCAACATATCCCCCTTCTTTTCTTTGAGCAATCCAGGCCTGGTTTACACCTTTTTTTTTTCTTCTACTGTATTCATCAAATACTTAACTACACATGGCAATAATACACTTATGATTATAATAATTACTAAAACTATCAATTCCATTTTTACAAAGTTCACTAATCAGTCTTTAAAACTTAAGCTTGTTAACCAGGCTCTTAAAGGCGTACTTTAAGTGTACAATTATCTGTATCTTTTTCGTGATTTAACACACATACTTGCAACCTTACAATTCCCCTTTCTGTTTTAATCAGTATGAGTTTGTTTATGGCATTACCAGCCATTTGTCATAGGTAGCGCAGTAAGAAACACACATAACTAGACATAAGAATACTTCTAATACTATGTGCTAAACATTCTAAGGTGAATCTTGTGATTTTTTCATTACCCAATAGTTCAGCAAATTAGCTTCAATTGCTTTGTCTCTGAAGGCTGTTAATCAGGGTAATACCTTACTGAATTCTGGAATACTATGCTAACATCCAGGGTCTGCAACAGCTGCCTTGTTTCAGTGAAGACATGGAAAGCCCTTCCGGATAGGGTCTCCAGGTCCACCCCAAAAAGGATACAGCTGATATAAATTCCAATTATTAAGTCAAACCCGACTTAAATACGATTTGGATGCAGAAACACCTGGGTCCATTGGTAGATGTCCGACCAGGGAGAGTCAAGGCTTGGCCAGGGCCAGGGCTCTAACTGGAGGGATTTCCCTAGCACAGATCTTATGAGAAAACTGTTAGAAACAACAACTAAGAAGGTTACTTAAATCTGAGCAAATAATAGAGACAGTTACACAAACATAACACAGGTTGTGCAGACTGTAAAATAACAGACTTTGCCAAACACTTTTGACTAAAAAGACCATGGTACCATGAACATGATAATTAAAAGACTGCATATGCATGAGTTTACGTACGTAATCTTAACAGAACTTAATCCTTGCTATAACACACATAGCTATGTATAGTTGTAGTTAACTCTTATAAAATCTAGTTGTAATACTTAACTGTAACAGAACTTAACAAACCTAATAGCATTTAAACTTTAACAATATATTTATAAGTACTAATACACCAGGGGTGATCGCTTGGGATATGTTTGAAAACAGTGTTGCAAGCTGCAAGCACACAGATCCATCCTTTCTTTGCTCCATCTTCTCCGAGATCACTGTACTTCTAAGTTCAGCTGTAGGTATAAAACTCAAACACTCATTGAAACAAAGTAAAACAGGAAAAACAGTAAGAACAGATTACAATTCCAGTCATTCATTTCTATCTAGCAAGACAATTCCCATCATTAATTAACAAACAATACAAAGGTATACATTTCCTGACAAATTCTGCTACTAAGGCTTACCACTCTAAAACATGCAGGATTTTGCAGAATGAAAAAAATCAAGACAGAAATATTTGAAATCTTATTCTAATACTATCACTATAAGAAACAAACTGCTCAGTTTTGCTCCAACAAGCAATCTTCTTGTCTTACTTTTACATTTTTTTTTTTTTTTTTTTGATAAAAGATACACTACTTAACTTTAACTTTCAAGAGTCTTTCAAGGAAAATCTAACTTAAACATTTCTTAATATGTAGTCTGCAAGTTTGCACATGTTATTTATTCAAATGTTTCTTCTAGCTTATTAATCAGTTTACATTTCGCCCAAACTTCCTTATTCTGCTCGGCCTCGGCTGCGCTTTGGCACCGGCCTGTTAGGTGTACAATTCTGCTGCGTCCCCTCTGGATCAGTTCTGCCACGTTTTCAATCCTTTGTTTTTGCTGAATTGTTGCTGTGGGCTGGATGCTTGTAAACAGTCACTCCAGCACTCTCACTCTCTCCGTCCTCCCTTTCTCCCCCTTTTTCTTTTTGCACTGACTAAGTGCAAGTCTTGTAGCAACCTAGATTTCCCAGATTTCTTCTTGTTAACACAAATTCCACCACTAAAATCAGCAGCAAGTATACGAGACAATATGAACAGTCTTTGATACTTGCAGAAAAACGACCTAGTAAAAGTGCACCCAGGGGTTGACTCAGGAGCACCGGCGGTCGAGGGCGCAGGCGCAGAGAGTGGTGGGCCGGTACTGTCGGAGCGCGGCGGGCGGCCGCGCTCTCCTTCCCGTTTTCCGGTGCCAGCAAGCGAGCTGCGCGCGGTCCCGGTGGCTAGGGAAAACTGTTGTTACTTAGTCGATGCTGGGAAAAGAGGTTCCTCGCTGCCCGCCCGGCGCACAGAAAAACCGTGGCTGTTGCCGCGCCGTGTCACCACCGCTGCCGGCTCCACAGCCTCCCACCCCCGGCGCACTGAGATGCCGCCGGAGCCGAGGGCAGGAGCCGAGGGCAGGGACCGCCGGGCAGGAGCCGCTGCTTACTGCAGCGGCCGCGGGGAGAAATCCGAAACCGCTGCGAGGAGAAATCCGAAACTGCTGCGGGGGGGGGCGGGCGGACACCTTTCCCTGGAACTCTGGAAGCAGTGTTCTAGGAGATGCATCTGCAGCTAAAGAAGAAAAAAGGAGAGGTCCTGAAAGTTCTCAACGACTTTGAGGAGCAGTAACTTCCTCGGATTCAGATAGAGATGAATAAACAGAAAAGCGAGAAGGATTCAGTCAGCCATGATGGTCAGGAGCTGGAGGCTCTGTTCTCTGATGTCCAGCCACTGTTCCCAGGCAGCAATTTGCTCCTTCTGGCCATCTCCCCCCAATTCTGGGGGATGTGGCATGGGGGGGGGCGCCGTTGGAGGCTCGCGGGTCGAGCTCTCTAACCTTTTAAACATGTAGAAATTTTTCCAGTACATCACTTTCATCACTTTTCTGTCCCTTTTTCCCTGATGGATTGTAGAAGCGAGTCCGATTGCAAAGCTGTTTTCACAGTCTCGGGGGCGGCTGTCCGGTTATCACTGAACATGTCTCACAGCGCCCTTTTTAATTGTCTCTCAGCCGGGTATTTGAAAGGCCACTCTCGCTCTCAGGGTTAATCTACAGTCTCAAGTCCATTTTAGGAGATTCCGCATAGCGGAATTATCACAGTTCAATTTTCTCACAGAGATTATAAGTTAGAAGAGGTCCTGGACTGTCAGCTGTCCTTCATCTATCTCCATCCCTTCCGTCCTCTTCCCCAGACCTGAAGCACCGGGGCTCTCTGCCTAGGCGCGACCCTCCCGCCTCTGCGCTAAGGGCCTGCGTCTGGCAGGGGCTATCATTTCACCTCTTTTGTCTCCCATGGCGGTGACTATTTCTGCTATAAATGTCTGCATTCCCACCGGCACTCGGCTCATCTTTTCTAACATGACCTGAATGGAGGTGTCTGCGGGCAGCGTCTGCTGATTACAATTTTCTAAAACACACTGGCGTAACAGTGCCCCTTGCCTCCACTGCGGCACCCCAGCTGTGATAGCCGCGGATACCCTATCATTCTGCAGGGACTCAAAGAGCACTGGAAACGCCGCTTCTCCTCGGCTTAAAGTTCTAACGTCCTGAGCTAGTTTTTCATCGCCCTCTTCCAAAGCTTTTCGCCCAGCTAATCCTGCGTCTCCCTTCCCCCGCGCGAAACGGAGCAGCGCCCCCGCCTCCACCTCCACCCAGCAAGGGGAGGGCGCGAGCGGCGGCTGGCGCGCCGGCGGCTGCTCCTGCCGAGAAGGGACACTGCTTCCTCGCACCGGGCGAGAAGGCATAGAATCGCCCGGGGTGGGGGGCAAAGCCGGCTGATCTTCCTCCTGTGGTTCGGCCGGTGCACAGGGGAGGGGCGGACACCCCTCCTCCGGCTCCGGCGGCGCGGGCGCCGGGGCGGCCGATTGCTCCGCGCAAACAGCGGCCGCCTCCGGGGCAACGCCGTGCTCGGGCGGCGAGCCGTGCACCCCAGCACCACACACCTCCCTACTGCCGGCAGGCTGGGCGTTTCGTTACCAATGCCGAGCACTTCCCGGGATAGGGCGCTCACCTCCCGGAGTCCCCCCGCTCCCTTCCGTGATTCCTTCTAGTTTTGCCGTGGTTACGGCTGCAACTTTTTTCTCTGCCTGGTATCTTTGCAAACAGGTCGTTACCTCCCTCCAGGGCTTCCCGAGTGTCGCGCCTACCTTGTTGCTGTCTAGAATTCCCTCAAACAACTGATCACCATACGTCCGCCATTCTGGCAGGTCAAAAATCCTGTTAGGGTCCCCGAAACAACCCTTTGCCATCCCCAATGTAGCTAATCCTGCCACCTGCTTTAGGGTCTCTTCGCTGACTCTTCGCTTTTCTAAAAAGCGTGTTAATAAGTCTACGGCTACCTGCGAATCCATATCCGTCCAGCTGGTTAACCTCTCCAGGCTGATCGCAGTGGCCTCCGCGTCCCTCCGCGCCGGCCCCTCCGCGTCTTTCCGCGCCGCGTCTATGCGCCGATCGCGATCGCCACGCAGCCTTTCCGAGTATAGCCGTTCTCGGGCGGCGGACCCCTCTCCGAGGTCCAAGCGATCGGATCCCCCCTTCGCCGCGCAAAGGGTATAGATCTTCGCTCCCCGGTCGCTGCTACCGGTGCTTTCCCGATCCCGCCGGTCAGGTCCCGCGCGTCTCGTCCCGCACGTCGGGTCTCTGTCGCGCACGTCGGGGTCACCATTTGTCGGCGAGAGGAGCAAGACGACGATCCAATGTGATTCATAAATCAAGCTCGTTTATTGTCAGACAGTGCACATACTTATACTACCTTACGTGCTCAAAATATTATTCACTTACAGAAGTTTCACATGGGATCTTTCTCTAATCTAATTAACACACAAACTGGTATCAGAAGGCAATAACATCAACAGTTTCTTCTGCCAAGCTAATCTCTAGACACCTGCACCTTGTTTACAGCTCTCATGTCTCCCTTTCCCACAGTTGTTTTGAGAACAGCCTTGAGCAGAGGCCTAACTCTTGTCTATGGAGCCTGGATTGCTCACTTATACCTTATGTCTGTGCAGCCAGAAATGGCCATTTCCCAACAGTAAGGTCTCTCCCAGACCACATGGTCTGGGAGCTGCTAACCCGCATTGGTGTGGGGGGGAGGGGGAGGAGAGAGAGAAAGAGAAAACTCAAGCTGCTTCATCTTGCTGTCTGGCTAAAGAACTTCGCTAGCTCTGTCTGCCTAGCCTGGGCCAGGCTGGTTTCCCCCCTCTCCGCGGCACGGCCCAGCAAGAAGAGGGTTTGGAGTTGGGCCCGTGGACCTTGGGAACGTCCTGCCTGGTTAGCCCCGCAGCAAACTCAGCACGGGAGAGAAACAGGAGCTCAGACTGAGCCCCTCCTGCAGCTCGGGTGCGGTTTTTTTTACTCCTTGCAACTCTGCGTGGGAGGGAGAAAGGACTTGAATTAAGCCTCTCCCACAGCTCGGGTACAGCTTCTACCGAGCGGCCCCCATGCACACTTCGGCACGGAAGGGGGCTTAAACCAGTCCCCTGCAGCACGGATGTGGTCCCGCCGGGCCCTTGCGATTTCAAACACGGCTTAGATGAGAGCCGGCATAGACAAGCTCTTTTCCTTCAGTTCAGGCACAGACTTAATAACATTCAAACCACGCGGGCAAAAGCCACGTGACCATTGCCCAGCCGAAAGACAAATTAACTGTTTCTTTCTAATATCAGAATAAGACTTCGAAAACATTCATTTCTCCTTCTCACACAGAAAGAGCATAAAAATAAAGGCACCTACAAAAAGTACAACATAGAGACTTTAAGTTAATGACTATAACTAAGCTTATTTTTCAAAGAAGGAAGAGATGAAGAGTGCTTCACTGCTGAAAGTTCTTTTGTAAAAACATGTTGATAAAGTTAGCTGTAATACACCCTGTAATATATGAATAATGGTCTAAAAGAGGTGAGAAAAAGGGAATGTAATGTTCTAAGCAGTAGACTGAGACTTCTGTATATTAAGATTTTTCTTTCCTTGCCACAGGAAAACAGTAGAAGAAGACTTGTGTTGCGGATGATAAAGTAAGGGGATGTCGTTGTCACTGTAATAGAAACATTTGCTCTTAAAAGAACACCTCAATGACCATCATATGTCCATTGGTGTGGCCCTGGGAAAGCTACTGAAATGGGAAGGGGTCTAGAAAAGCAAATACCTCCCTTCTAGGAAAAGATTTGCTCACTAGAAAGCTAATAACCATGGAAACTATGTTTCCTATGGGAGTCAACATAATAAAACAAAAAAAAAAGCTTCTCTCTCTATATAAATTAAGAAAACTGTGAAGTTCCAGAGGTGGTAGATTAACTATAAGTTGAAGTGTTACCTTTTGTATGGTCAACAAGAAAGAAAATAAGAAAGGTGGGGAGGGGAAAAGAGTGTTGTAAAGGGTTTAGTGTTGATGCCTGATTATTATTACTATTTAAAGTCTGTTAATAAAATTCTTTTTTTTGTATTCCTTAAAGTATAAGCCTGCTTTTGCCTCCTTATCTCACAACAAAATCAAATAATCTAGACTAAAAAATTATCTTCATACCTAATTTTGATCCCCAAACCTCTGAAACCGCAACATTGAGAAACGAGGGGAATTTTTCCACACTTCTGGGGGAAGGCTTTTGGTGTAATCTCGACCATGTGTCTTGCATATCCCACTTTGTTATCTCCAAATATCATTGCGGCACATCATGCAGCTGCAATTGGTTGAAAACATTTCCACTGACCCATTCTAAAAGCCACAAACCTAGGTTAGTAAGGAATTAGGAGAGGAGGAGGTAGGAGGTTCCAAAGAGAAAAAAGAAAAAATTCCCAGAGAACAATACTACAGGTAGACTGACAGTACCAGTGTGTGACTCCTTTTTACAGGTGACTGCAGCCGATGTCCCAAAGTGGCTTTTCCACATCAAGTTGTGCTTCCTGAAAGGGTGGTGGCAGTAGTGACACGCGTTCAGTAATTACATACTTATGAACAATTTTTTTCTAGCCAAAAGAGAATATTCCACCATAGAGGGTATCATGGTAGCTGCCATGTTCATGAAGTCTTTCCTACACTCTTTGTTCCAGTGTCCATCTTTGCATTCACATTTGGAGTTAAGAAATGAAACAAAGTCTTATTTGTTCTTTTAGTTATGAAAAGAGTTTATTCTCCTATACAGAATATTTATCTTAGATGTATTCCTATAGCATTTCCCATCCTCCCTTTTTGTACTCCTCCCCTTATTTTGGAAGCTTTTCTTTTCCATATCATTATCTTTCTCAATTCAAATCTCTTAATCCTCTCTTAAGCACTGACTGGTGAGTGTCAATATACTGCTTTGGAAAATTAGGACATGACCTTTCTTTCCTCTCCCTTCTTTGAGTTCCCTGGTTTGGCATAAAATTTTGCTACAATAAGCAGTCACATCACCATTGTTATGATCTAATTATTAAAGTTCTTTAGAGATACTTCTGACCGAATTAAGGTACAAGCGAGACCATATGCCAATCAATAGTATGAGTTTTATTTGATAGTAAATATGAGAGAGAGAGAGAAGAAGAGAGAGAAAAGAGGGAGTAGGGAGAAATAAGAGAGAGAGAGAGAGAAGAAAAGAGAGAAAAGAGAGAGTAGGGAGAAAGATGGGGGGACAGAGAGGGACAGGGACAAAAAGGTATCACCACTCCGTGGGTCCCATTGGTGTTCTGATGTCCTCTTCACCTGGTCTCGGTGGTGGAAGTCCCTCCAAAGCACAGAATGCCATGGGTTAATATACACTCAGGCCAGGTGGAAATGTCCAGGCATGTCCCCCTAGGGGAGGGGGCAGCTTCCAGCAGCAGACTCTGCTTGCATCACGTGCACTCCTGTGGTGCAAGGCATCTGGGGAGCACTTTGGGGGGTCTGTGATAGATTGTGACTCCCCCTCAGCTGCCTCTCACGTGAGAGTCCCGTGGATGTGGCTTGTGGGGTTGGAGGTTTCACAGCTGGGCCAGTTTGTGTACTGGAGGATGCGTGTGTATTGCCTCTGATCAGAGGTTACGCCATCCTCCTCCCCCCTTCAGCTGGGGGCTAAGACTATGCAAACTTGGCTTCTGTGAGCTGTGCTTTGCCTCCACCCCAAACTCAGCCAGAAATGATTCTCAGTACAGCTAGTGGCTTCAGCTTCTGTGGACGCATTCTTTTCCCTGAGATGATTGAACAATAGGCTTTTCCCTTTATCTAATCTCAGCAGTTTGACTCAGTTCAAAGTCCCAGTCAGGTATCCTCAGGGAGTCTTCTCTGATCAAAACTTTATATCAGTGTTTGAGGCATGAACTATTTTCAGTCTCTGACAACCATACATTTATGTTTAATGGGCTGCCCAGGGAGGTGGTGGAGTCTCCATCCCTGGAGATGTTCAAGAAACAAGTGGACGTGACACAGTGCTATCAGATTGACAAGGAGGTGATTGGTCAAAAATTGAACTCTATGATCTTAGGGGTCTTTTCCAAGCTGAATGATTCTGTAACTATAACTATATGAATGCCTGGGCTCAATACTGAAAGAATTGTCAGAGAGAGACAGGCAGTCACAGTGTGGTCATTAACCTGTTTAGTATCCTCATGTCTGTGCAGTTTTGAAATCACCCTCACGTCTGTACACATCATTCAATCCTTGACATGGGGCAACCTAGTGCATACACAGGTACACCTGAACAAATTGGACTACGGAAAGGAAATATTCACATTAAGCTACAAGATGCTCATGTGCTGTGTCATATAATGGTTGGCATTCACAGCATGTGTGGGAGAGTATGAGAGAGGAGTTTCAGATCAGGTCTTCCTTGAGAAAGCACAAACAGTCTCAGTGATGTTTGATTATAAATTATGAATAAACTACAGCACTCACAATTTTTAGTGTTTATAAACTGAAGGAGTTCTAAAATAAGCTGAAGTAGGCATTATTGCTTTGTCAATGAAGAATTCAGATAGTAAAATTAATGTCTTAAGAATCAAAAAAATCACCCCAAAAAAAGTTCAGATTGGAAGATGTGGTTTATAAAGTAGCACACTGTAAATCGAACTTACCTGTGTGTTACACATGTCAAATCCAATTCTATTATAGATCTTATTTTATGATGTGTTATAAAATTTTTATATTTTTCTCTTTTTTAAAAATCTTTTCCTCAGTATCTAATTAATGTACATTCACATTTTCATCTAACTCAGAGTGGATTTTCCTGTCCTTTAGGTTTTTTGTATGGCATTCATGCTATTGATTCAGTCAAGGATTACTGACAAGACAGAACCATTATGATCTTTCATCTGACCTCAGCAGACATAAATTTTTCCCTAGTAATTCCTAAAGTTAAACACCTTTCAGACACAGCAATCAATTACAGCATTAACCTTTAACGTTTATGGCCCATTGATATTTATAATCAGGGCTCTGAAAAGTATATGAACAGTCAATATATGGTGTTTTTTTCAGAAAAGTTTCTTTCATTTTATCTGGGGTATTCTTTAAATTTAGAAAAAACACTTTTTTTCAGATAACTCTTGACAAAAGTAAAATGAAAAGAAAATTTAAAATTTTCTTTAGCTAAGTGGGGTGTGATATTTATGGGAAACCATCCAAAAAATATTTTTAAGCTTCTAATAATTGGAATAATGACTCTAATGTTTTTGCAAGTATACACATGAAGACAAAGCTTCATTTGCTGGTGATCTTTGTAAGAGAGCACTGATCTTTGGCAGAAACTAGGAATTTATTGCTTTAACATTCTCAATTGAGCACTGAATCACCCCTGCAACATAAAAAAATAATTGTATCTCATTTTTCTTAAAACATATTTTATAAAGTAATATGGAAACCAAAGTACTGTGATAATTATATGATGAATGTTTTCTGGCTGCACTTTATGCCCTATAATACCTCAGAGGGACATTCTTATAATCACCACACCTCTGTTTTTGCATTTTGGCTCACAAAAATTGTATCTGTGAAGACAGGATGTGCTAAATTGTAACAGACTGAACTTATAATTCAGAGCTTATTTCACTCCTGCCTCTCAGAAAAAAATGCCCTAAGAGACTTGTCAGGTGAGGGTGCATTAGGACAGATTAAATCTTTGCATATTTCACTGAGTTCTGCAAGCCAAAATTCCTATAGCTTGTCTCGATTTGGCAGGACAAATCATAGGAATTACATCTGTAAAAATGGTCTTCAATAAACCTTCTGTCAAGTTAAAAGCTGATCAAGAAGTTTTTGACACCTAGATAATTTTGATTAGCAATATGGTACTCTATAAGCCACCTTTTCTTTCAGCCATGACTGTTTTGGGGTGAATTCTTTGAGCACAGTGATTGATGCCTATATTTATAGGATTGCACAAGCACCACAAAGTATGTCTTGAAAATAAACTACTGAATCACAGAAATATTGGAGACCTGAATTTTAAGAGGGACTATCACGAACAATACTAAAGCAGGTCAGCTATGGCTTTGCATATAGTTACACCTTGAAAATCTCCAAGAGTTCCAAGCCTCCCTGGGTGATCTTTTCTCAGTGAAAAATTCCTGATGCCCAGTCTGCATCTTCAGTCTGTGGGCCTTCTTATAGGCTTTGATAGTAGTGAGAAACTCCTATTTTGTCCCATTTTCTTTCCAACAGCCTTCAAAATTGTGCATTTAGATGTCCGCTTAGTTTCCTCTACACCAGACTAAAGAAGCACATTTCCCTCAGCTTCACCTTGCAGGTCACGTGCAGCTGGTGCTCAACATTTTTGTAGCCCTACACTGAACCCTGTCCAGTTTCTTGACATCTTTTGGAATAAGGGGGTCCCAGACCAGGCACCATATTCCAGCAATAGCCTCATCATGACTAGGAGAATTACTTTCTATATGCTTGCCACACTCCTTTTAATGGAATCCAGTATACAAATCACATAATTTGTGATTTGTTTATTCTTTTGTCATTTGTGCATTCACCTGGCCTTCACACAACATGAGTACTTTCCAGTAGGGAAACTAGAACTTTATTTTAGTTTAGTAATTTCCAGGATGTTGATGAAGGTGTTGAATAATATGTCTTGCAGCAGCAGTTCTGGGGTACATACATCAATATTTGCCACCATTGAATAACTTTGAATTTGAATACTAGTTTTTTTGTACCCAGAAGTCCATTTACCTGGTATATAATATCAGTATTTCTGTCTATCCATACTGCAGAATTGTTCATGAAAAAATGTTCCAAAGGGTTTGATAAATACAAGGTAAGCTAAGAGAATAGTTTTCTGGGGCTCATTTCCAATCCAAAATCGCAAGATAGAATATGGATTGTGATTTTGGAGAATAACTGGATTATGGAACATTTAAGCGGTACTGTTTGTTCAGCAACATTTTCTGGGAAGCAAGAGAAGTGAGAAAAATCTATGCAGTTCTGTAGAGGAAAAATGTTATGCTACATGAACCAGTCTTTTAATGGAAGAATAAGATCATGCCAAACTCATGTATTTGGTGTGTTCCTGGGAAAGACAAGCAGAATATTAATTGGTGTGAATAAGAGAAGAGAAGATTTGTCCATCAAATGGCACCAACACTCCCCCCACCAAAAAAAAAAAAAAAAAAAAAAAAGCCAAAACCTCACCAGGTATTTTCTAGCAATAAGTATTTTGTTAAAATATATTTCAGGAAACTATATGTGAGGTAACCAACCAGTACATAATGAAGGAAATATCAGGAAAATTAAATGCTTTCAAATAAATTTGTGGTAGTGTAGCACAGTGACCTCCCAAACTTTCCTCAGTGTCAGGGTCATCACACAGCAGTGCCTACAAAAAAGACTCCATGCTAAGTTTACCTGTTCCTAAAAATGTCTTTTTCTAGTTCCTGCAAATTCTCACAAGCAACGAGTGTTTATCACAAATCTGCTGTGGAGAAGAAGCTTCTTAGAATATTTCTTAATAAACAGCAGCAAATAATAGTCCAAGCCCAATATTTAGGTTCTGACAAAGAAATGGAATTTCTGCCTTTCCAAATAGAGAATTCAGTGGCAGTTTTGGCTCACTAAAGGCTAGCAATTATGGCTTTTGATCTTTACATACAATACCTTTAGATACATACTGTGTTTCAACAGGAGTTTAAAAGCACATTTAATCCTATATCTGTTCCTGTTAACCCAATACCAAAAATCCTTCTTCCATTTCACAGGACAAAGCAGAGAGTGATTAAGCCTTCCCTATTCCTTTTTCTTCCAACTCCAAAAAGCCTTATGAATTAGAGTGTATTTCATTGTTGGGGTTGTCTCTCTAGAGATGAAGCCCCTAAAACCTATAGATCGTTCCTGGTGGATTAGTCCACCTGCTGAGGAGTTCCCCCAAGCCTAGAAACTACAATGGTTTAGCCCCTAACAGGGCCACTCCCCAAGTTACTCCTACCTTATTGTTATTGGGTTTATTGTTTGTCACTCTTATTCTAAGTTCATACCCAGTTCTGGAAAGTTCTGTGTTCCACAGTTGTTGATTCGTTGTTCACCCCTGTCTCCTCCCTTCCTCTCTTCCCTATGGTTGTTATACCCCAGTCCCTCCCTAACTCCTCCCCACTCCCGATCCCTGATTGGTTTAACTATGTTGTATTTAAGTTGATGCACGACCCCAGTTCGGGGCTCTTAGCCCCCGGATCCAGAGCAGAATAAAACCCTCTCTGTTGCCGAGCTAAGAGTCGCTCCTGTTTCTTCGCTGACAGTCTGGTGATCCAAAGGACTAACCCTCGACCCTCCGACGCCTCTAGCTTCTGCTGAACCCCTGTGGTTCCCTCATCTACCCACCTCAGGGTTAGGGTATTCGAGGACAAGCGGATAGCAAAAGGCAACCACCGGCAGGAGGCCGGGGACACCAGACAAAATAATTACATTTCATAGTCCAAACTTATTATAATGATAGACAGATGGAGATCTTCTAAAGGAAAAATAGCCAGAGGAGCAAGAAACTTTATAGGTTACATACAATCCCAGTTTTGTTCTGGAAGAAAAGAGCCTCACCCACATGAGGTATTAGGCTTTGTATGAGAAAATAGCAGACTGCCTACACTTCATATGTGTGTTCATGGATATGTCACTTCTTAAAAAACAGGTTACAAGAAAAATAAGATATCATATTTAACACATTAACACCACATGCCACTTCGGACAGGGAGATAAGATAGCATGGTGAGCAGGCCTAACTGTTAGTATTTAAACTATTAATCATAGTTTCTCCTTTCTAGCAGCATGGGGGGAAAGTTAGTATAGTTAACATATTTCTCATGCATATGCTAGCCTGCACTTCTGCACTGTAAATGAGCCATCTTTCCAATACCTTGATTTGATCCACTCTGTCTTTTAATTTCACTGTGGATTACAGTAATCAATGGCAGCTGCAAATGGAAACAATATTTTCATTATTTCAGACCAAACTGAAAACAAACTTCAGGCTGCATGTCATGGAATAAATTAAATCTCTTGTACTTCAGATTACATTCTAAACATGATACATCAATCACACCCTCTGTGTGTTGTGGGCCCCTTTTCCATCATGTTCCTGGGTGACCTTTCACTGTGTTCAAAGGATAATATAACAAAGTAGTGTTACAGAGGTCATTTTATATACCCCTCTTATTTTATATTCTTACAATCCATTGCAATAAAAACATATTAGAAATCTAAATCAAATAGACCTAGATTATATATGTTCAACAGATCAACCATTGGTTGGTCTGATTAGGCAGCAGAAGTTTAAGAACACAAGCTACAACTTGTATAAACTACTAATAACTTCCAGTAAACTTTCAACATTCAGTGCTCACTGATTCATGTGGAGGTGCATTGAGTCTAAGGCCTGATTTTATTCTGAATACCTTTTTTCAGAATAGTCAGAATGTTCAAGCTAATCCTTGCCTACTTTTTCATTTTCCAAATCATTGGTTTCTGCAACTTATTTTGCTCATCTCCAGATTTTCCTACCAAAATTTGTGTTTCAGGAATCTTATTTTTGGGGGGAAGGGAGGAAAAAAGTACATTAAAAATGAATCAAACAAATAAATACGCATTCTAGTAGATAATAAGGATGGCTGAGGAATTACTAAAACTGTGTAGCTATAATTTTATGGTTTTCTTCTTCTGAGAGATGACACTCAATCTAGGAAATGTTAGCATAAACATACCTGCAGCCATTGTGCTATATATTCACTTTTTTATCAATAAAGAAAAATGTCCCCATACCTTACTGAAGTTAACAGAACATCTTTGATGTATGCCTTTGAGATCCAGAGAAACCTTCATTTACCAGTTTGTTTTATTCTATTGCAGGGAAGGCCATAACTATTTTCTTATGAACAAGAATAATTCCTGTTGTGTGAACCACTACAAAACAAATCAGTTTCATTTGAAGTTTTCAAATATACTGAATTTTGTTCTGCTACTCACACGAAGTAAGTATTTTCAAAATGGATATCCCAAAGAATGACTCCTGGTAGCCCTTATTAGATTTCAAAACAATTAATTAGTGTTAATTCCTTGAGCTTGCACTATTAATACTCTTGCTTGTGCAGAGCACAGTTGTCCTAGTGCTACTTTCCAGAGCAAGAGGAAGTTATCTCAATGGCAATGAACAGGCTACTCTTGAAAACACTTATAACCACATACCATTCTGCTTTCTTTATCATAAAGGCACAGCTTATAGGTTGGAAACCCTTGCTGGTTTTTCTTTTTCCCTCATGCAAGAAGGGTGGGGACCAAGGCAGCTGCAATCTGTTCTTTCTTAACTCGAACTAATTTCCTATTGTCAGAGTTTCTCCTAAGAAACTTTAAAAAGCAAGTAAGGATTTGACTCAGTGCCACATAGTGCAAACCTTAAGTCTGCAGTCAAGGAATTTGATTTTTGTTATTCAATGTGGAAATTGAGTTTCCTTACTTTTACCTCATTACTTTTTATTATGGCAAGTAATGACAGATTTCACTAAGGAAAGGGTTTATTTCTTAGAGGGAAGGCTATTTAAACATTTAAGATCCTGATGGTAGCAGGAGTGATTTTCACAATTAACTTCTGGTGCTTTGTTTTTGCTGTGCAATTATGTTGTTTTCCTTTTTTATTCCTAGAAGATGCAGAGAAAATTCAGATACACTGATTTTAGCCTCATTTGAATAAGCCCATACATCCCCACCCTGAACACATTCTTCCTTGTGAACTTTGTGACTGATATGAACTCATTCAAGTCAATAGGCAAATTTCAGCACTGCAAGGTTAGGGTCATAACTATTGCATTTATCTGGTAGCCTATATAAGTCTTAAGAGCATTTATTGCAAAGTCAAAGTATATAAAATGCTGAAGTCAATAATCTCATAAGATTGCCAACAAAAATCAGTGTTTAAGTAAGAGAACACCTTCAGAGCAATTTAGGCCACTGTAAGATGTATATCAAATACTGTGGGTAATAACAATATTTAAAGTCCATTATTGCTGCCTTTTGTAACAGTTCCCTAATGGAAAGTTCTTGGAAAAGACACTCTTCCACAAAAGTCCATGGACTGTAATTTAACTGCTGTTGCTTTAAAGGAAATGGCCAAGTTGCTGACAGAGCAGGGTTGTAGAGTTGAGACTGGTTGTGCCCTATTATATCATCTCTTGAAATGGCTGTAAGTGTATTTCAGTATCACATGTATTTATTCAGTACAATTTGTTATAGAGAAGGTATAATACTATTTTGACTATAGCATTGTATATCAATTTCACATGTAAAATATGTGTGTGTAATCATGCATTTCTGTACTGCAAAAAAAATATTGTACTAGAAAGAGCTGGTGTTTGAGGATTTTTGTTCAGTTGTTTGTTTTTTCTTTAAGAAACATTTATTATTTAGCAATTACATTTCTGTTATCTTCTGTACTTTTTCTTTGGAAAAAAAATCCTTAGGATTGGTAACTTTTAGAGATGCAAACTAGTGGGGTATAGTGGGTGTATATGTTCTGTATCCAAATGGCAGGTAAGGAGGCTATTTTTTGATACATAGCAACATTTGGATGGAGTGGTAGGAAGGAAAAGTGGTATGTCAAGTCAGTGTCTAAACCAAGGAAATTTTATGATGACTGTGTGGAAATAGAACTTATGACCAATACTGTCATCTCCATTTTTATAATGAAGCCATCCAACCTAACTGGAATATTTAAACTGAAGTGCCTAAGATGCAACATGGTCTTCCTAGTCTTCTTTTTTGTTTTTATACACATCAGTCCTTTTTTATGCCTCACACAGTGAATATTTTGTTGTAAGAAAGAAGTCATGACAGGATAACTGGAAATTATTCAGGTCATGAAAATTATAGCAGGCACAACTACTTTGAAAGTGTCCTTACTCTGTAGCTCAGTTTCCTGCTGTACATGAGTATATATGGATATCTCACTTGAACTGTAAAGTGGGAGGAATTGCGTTTGTCTCATAGGAGCTGGTGAACAGGGATCATTAAAAATTTTAAGGTTTGCATGATGTAGCTGGTTTAGTATAACTTATTTAGAGATCAAAGTTTTCTTTCTGTTTTTCTCATTTTGGGTGGTTATAAACATTTCAACTACTCTTTTCTCATTTAGAGCTTGCAATTTGAAAAAGGGAGGAATACAAAAAGGATGTCCTTAATCAAAACCTCCTTTAAAAATGCTGTATATCACTTTGCATGTTTTAAAAGACTGGTTAGCCTGGAGCCTAGTCTGCAGTATGAGGCAATGAAGTGGCTCCAAAACTATTCCTGCTTCGGTGATTACAGGATTTGTCAATGACCAATGTTGGTCTGGTCTGATAAACAGTTCACAGAAAATTAAAGTTATTCTGAATTGAAACAGCTGCATGAGTTCCCAGCTGGCTTTCCAGAAGCCAGGGACTAGCAGTATAAAACCAACTGTTAATATCCTATATCTCAGTAGTGTTACACTCAAGACCTTGTTATGGCTAAAAGGGGACCTTGTGTGAAGTCTAGAATTTACTGTTGGCTGAATTGAAAGCTTTAGCAGTATAACCACAATGAAACAAACATGTACTATTATTAGTCCAGATACACTGATGCTAATACAATCTAAATAGAAAGCAAGTCATTAGCAATACCATATTTCAAAAGTTGTTATTTAAGTAAGCTATCTACCACCAAACTTTTATTACCTCAGTTTTTAGCCTCACCTTTGCACTGTTCTCTGCAGCCTAAAGTCAGCAGTTCAGCCTAGAGACAATTATGGGGATTCATGTGTTCCTTGAAACCTTAACTGTAAGACCATGGTGCTAATGATACTGGTTAATTCCTTTCTTTTACAGGAGGAGTGCAATGTTAATGGTTTCTTCTGTCCTCTTTATGCCATTTTTGTGTTTTCTAATGTGCTTTACAACCTGCTCTTTCATCACTTTGCATTGGATGCTTGTTCCTTTTCCTTTTTTCCCCTCACCAGCTCCTGAGTTTTGATTTTTTTATTAACTGATTACTGGTGAGTTACTGATTGTCCTGCTATCCCTGGAATCATACTGTGCCCTAATCTTCAAGGCCTTTGCTGTCATCCCAGCTTTGTCCTTTAAGCTTCATCATAGTTGCACTACAGTAGTTCACTTTTCTGTAGCATAACCACAGGCATTTCACCACATAACCGTAAAATGCTAAATAAACTAAAACCAAATAACAGCCACCTTGTCATTAATCAGTTGCTGTTAAAGCCAAACAAGCTGGAGAAAGGCAAGCCAAGTCCAAACAAAGCACATGTGATGGCACCAGGCCTACAGCCCAGCTCAGTCTAATGCAGAGCCAGAGTTCTGCTGTAGTGGGGATTCTGGACTTGCTGGCCAGCGAGATTACAGCAGACAGAAGTGTTTTTACTGACTATAACACACTGGAATTATCTTATGGCATAGGCGCCACAAATGACATCTTAAAATCTGAACAGTTAAACTATGTCACTGGTGCAGAAGTCCTGGCCCAGAACACTGAGCAACTGTATAGCAATGTACATTTTCGAATACTGTATATTTATATGCCTAAAAATTGCAGTATTAAGTAATCAAAGATCCTTATTATCTTAACATTTCATATTATAAAGTGACTTTTGTGGTTTCTTTTTTCTTTACTTTTTATAAAACAGAAGTAAGTGAAATGAAAATTAAAATAATATTAAAACATACAAGCAAAATATATACCCTTTTTAGGGGGGAGTTTAAGGAATTTTGGAGGAAAACATTTTCTAGTCACCATAATCATATACATCAAAACTAAAATTCCCAGTGACTATAAGACCTTTTCTCTTTTTAATTATGCTATTATTAACCTTTGTAATTTGTGCCTTTGCAGAGACACAAACTCTGTTCAATTTCAGCCTGAAGACAGATTAGAGAAGAAAGATGCTTCCTTAAATAGGATTTCAACTTTGAACTTCATGGAAGATTTTAGGTAACTGAAAATCTGTATGCATTTAAATGTCTCTACATGTTGAAGATATCACTTTATGTTAAATAATCCAAAAGACTATGCAATAACTATCTCACTGTAGCAGTTCAGAGTTATGTTTAAGGGGACCTCTTAAAGACAGGAAATCACAGCTTCCACTTGGGTAAGATCCTGCTGATGTGAATATACAAAATTAGAGTTCATGATTCAGTTACTTCTAGCCTAGTTACTTCTTGCCTTCTCTAAAAGCATTTGGAGAATAGTATCTCATCTTCCCATTGGACTCTGAAATCAGATGCAGGAAAACAGACTCAGAGTCTCATTAAATTAGATTTCTATTATAGCACTGGAAGTTGTTGCTTTAAATAGAAGTGGTTAGTTTGTCAGCTGCTAGAACTGCAGATAATCTTACTGCACAGTCCATCCAGTAACTTTCATTCACCAAGGAATCTATGGATTTTCTTGTCCCAAAGGTATTTTAGCTGTTTAGGTTTTTTTACAAGGAAAAAGATTCAAGGACACTTAATTTTCATTTTTTGGTCACCTGCTGGAATAATCAAAATGGATCCCTGAATTTATTTGCTAAAAAATATGCTAAAATATTCAGTCCAAATCTTATGTCTTTCATAGGTGACAAAATATGGCACAGATGCTCATCTTAGGAGCCATATTGGTGGAACTACTTCCAGCTTCTTTTCTATTTTAACATTTGTGAATTCCCTCCTACAGTATATGAGAATACAGGTCAAGTAGATGAAGGGCCAGCAATTGCACAAGTTTAGGAGCAAAAAGACAGCTGAGAGGTCCAAATTATGTCAAAACCTAAATACAGCTGAAACTGTAGAGATCACATATAAAACATGCTTGTAGCAGTATATATATCTCTACACAGAAGAGAGTAATAAGTTTGGTCTAGAGACTCTTAATATGAACAATGATGCAAGCTTCATCTACCCAATATACTTAGAATAGTAAACTGATTTTATTTTCAGTCAATTGCCTAAAGACTTAAAAACCCTCAAACCCGAAAACCTAAACATTTTTTGTGTATGAAAACATTTATGTCTTTTTGTTCTCTATTCCTTATATACCTAGACTCACACAGAAAAGCATACCAGGAACAAAACAAATACAATATTTGCACTCTTTCTCTAGCCCAGTATGCTGTCACTCAAAGTAGGTCATAGGCATGAGAGAGTATAACAGAGGAAGTGTGGATGACACTCCCCTCCAGCACTCCCTAATAAACTTTGGGGACCTGCTGTACCAGAAGTGATGGCTCTGAACTCTGGTGTAGCTTTCAAGGGTTTTCTCTCCCATGAATTTATGCAAATTGAAGCTGTATAAGCTTTTGACATTCAAAGTTCTGCAGAAAATACCAATATTAAACTTATGTCATATGGATAAATATTTCTCTACCTAATTTTGAACCTGAGAATCCCCTGCCCAGCCCAGTTTCATGTGAGAATCTTTATTCCTTGAAGTTGAAGAGACAATGAGTGGATGTTTCCAGTTCAGCATTTCTTCCATCCATAGTTTTGCATTTTTCTACCATAGTTCCATCATACTTCTTTCAGCCATCTCCTTGTAAGGACAGAGTTCTTTTACATATTCTGCTTTTGATTTTGTTTTTGAGCAGGCTTTTGATAGGTGTCTGCACCATCCTCCTAATCCAGAAACTGTTCTCTACTTCTTGCACTTTCCCCAGTTTCACTACTTCTTCATTTTTCACACAGTGGTAAAATTGATGCATCAGGGATCTTTACAGAGGTATAAAAAATGTTCTTTGTTTTGATTTGCACCAGTTAACCACAGGATCTCATCTATCTAATTCATGACCTCATTTCAACATCATAACAGGTAGGTCAGAGCTATTCTTGATAAAAATAAATTTGGGGCTGATTTTTTTGCACTTTTACTCATATTCTCCCCCAGATACTCAGGTTTGCCAGTATTTGCTGCAAAACTTTATAGTTAGCTGTTGCTTTAAGTGCCCAAACACACAAATTTTGTCAGCTTACCTTCTCTCCTCCATTCTAAATCAGTTATGTTAACATCAGCTTTTTCAACAGATCTTTGAAGGACTTCAGTGGTTATCTCCTATTACTGTGAAATTTGGCCACTAGTTTTCCATCTTCTAGCTAGTTCATTAGCAATATGAATAACTTGTGTCATGTCCATTGACTAGAATTAGGGCACCAAAATAAGGAAATACCGAATTGGGTAGTTCCAGTATTTGCATTTCCTGTGCAATCTCAATATGACAAAGTCTTACATGTGATCTCCTATTTAAGTCTTCCAAAGCTGCCGTGTCTTAGTCTCAGCACAAAATCAGCCAGAGCTCTGTACGGATGTTGCATCTTAACATTCCCACAGATATGGAAGATGGGTATTGAATGACAAAGGTTAAGTGTGGGAAAATGAAGTGCTATTGAACTTTGCCTTGAGAACCTTGTAGTGGTTTTAGTTTGCCTATTCAGGTTTGTGGCTAAATGCTAGCACACTTACTTAAATTTACTTGATTGCTTGTTGTGAGATGAGGATTAGGAGTAGGTAAAGCAGGCTCAAACTTTATAAAGTACAAAGAAGTTTTATTAATATATCTAAGACAAAGGGAAAAGAAAAAAAAAACTCAAGAAAAACCAGAACAAACTCCTCAGACTACCCCTCTTTCCCCACTTCTCCATTTCATTCTCCCTGACAACATACAAAAGACAACACTTCGACCTCTAGTCAGTTTAGCACCTCAGAAACAGCTCTTGTTCTAGTTCATTTAGAGAGAGAAGTTTTTTTTTGCTTACACTATGGATTTTCTGTAAGAAAAATACAGTTTTTATGGGTCTTGTGTCTTACTATTAGCCGCCGCCCGGAGCAAAGTTCAGCTTAATGGTGGATCCCTCCCACACCAGTAGCCTTCCCACAGCTACTATGGTGGGTTATGAACAGTTTATGGGGTACCTGTTTTAAGGATGCCCAGTTCAATTGCAGCAACAAAGAAAATCCCTTCTTCTGTGCTCAGCAACACAGGTTTTCTTGACAACTCAGGTTCTCTAGCATTCTCCCCAGGACCAGGGCTCTGGGTCACAGCCTCTCCTCTCTCTTGGTTCTAGTTTCTCATCAGGCTGTACTTTTTCAACACTTACTTGTCTGTATTTAGGTATTTCAGTTCATTGGCTGCAATAAGAACTTCAAATCTCTCTTTGGACTCTATATTTATATATTATAGAGAATTTATTAGCTCAGTCCTCAACTATGGTTCTCCAAAAGAGTTTTCAGCTTCACTCTTGAAGCAACTTCCCATGCACTTCTTTGTAAGTATCAGTTCTGCTTTCCTCACTGACTGTAAAGTCTCTGCGCTGCACTATGTAGATGTCCTCACTCGTTCCTCTCTCTGCGAGGAAGGATGGGTGTCTGTGAGTTTAGTTCAGGCATGGAGAGAGTTAATCTCTGTCTCTCTCTCTCTCCGGCAGTGTGAGGATTACGTGCTCTTTGCCGGGCTGTTTGAGCAGGTCCGAGCTGGATGCCAGACGCTCTCAAGAGTCTCTCTGTCTGGCTCTGCCAAGCTGGCTCGGCCTGATAGGGCCATCTGGGCCTGGGGTGACAGGGCAGGTCCTGGCCTGAGCTGGATGGAGTCCGGCCTGGTCCTTGCCTGGCCCGGCTCTCTCTCTCGTGTAGCTGACACACCGGCTGAGCTGGATCTGCTGAAAATTCCAATCGTTTCCTCCCCCATGCCTGCCCGGCTGTAGCGGCACGGCTTCCGTAAAACCTCCCTTCCCCCCCCCCCATCCCTCCTTTGGAAGGAGGTGGGGGGGCCCTTGCCAGCGAGAGAAGCAGGAGCTGCTCCTCTCTACACAGCAGCAGCAGGTCCAAAGAGGAAGAGCTTCAGAGAGTCTCTGCTTATATATGTTTTTTTCCTCGAAGGCGGATCAACTTTTTAATTGGTTTACCTACCTATCAATCCTTAAAACTACCTGATTATTGGCTCTCTCTCGCAGGAAGGAAGTTGTATTCCTTCCTGCAGCACAGATCGCTTCTTAGATTTTGACCCCTCTGGCCTAACCCAGGACAATCAGCTTCAAGCTTTATGACCTTCTCCCATTTCTCACAGCCACCAATCCCATAAAAGATGTGAAAATTAGTAAACAAATGCAAAGGACTTGGATGTCATAGTGAGGAATGTCATGACAAAGCACATTCTGATTTTAATAATCTGTTGTGACTCCTACATTTTGGGCAGCAAACAACTCAGGCTACACAGCAAACATTGCGCACTGTATACACAGCGCTAATTAGCTGCTCACAAGTGAGCACTCCCCATTCTCTGCATGGAAACAATAACATAAGATTATTTAATTAAAGGCTACATTGTAATGACTACATAAAGGACACCAGAATGAAATAACCAGAGCAATTTTCATTGCAATCTTTCCTAATCTGCCTGTTTCAAAATATACCCTTATTTAAAATATATATATATATTCACTTAAATAATTAACTTGGTTAATTATAAATGATTCTGAATATATTTTCAGAGAATTGTCTGAAGTCAGCAAATACCCAATAGCCCAAGTTAACTGGTCCTAAATCATGTAAGTAAATTTCCTTGACAATACTCCCCTGCAGTTAATACTATTTCCAACTGGTGGTTTTTCACCAAAACAATTTTCACAGAATATACCAGTCATTTAAAGTGAACCTTCCCAAGGAATCATAGTGAAGACAATATTTTATTTTTTTCATGAAAGTTTTTCCACCAGTCAAGAGCTAATGTCTATCAAAGCAAGTACCACACTAAGATAAGAAAGGAGGAAGGGATGTTGAGGAGAAGGGATTGACAGGGGTTAAGTGAGTGAAGACTTACAAGGAAACATGTCTGGCATATTTTGGACCAAGGACTTAAATCACCATATGAGTATGGTTTGGGACTATTATTGGATGATTTTACTGTAGTTCGTGTTGGTGGTGTTGTCCTATCTTTAGTAAATAATTTCATATTCCCAGAGACAGAAGAAGAGAAGAATATTTTCTTTATGTCTATAGACATAGACATGGGATAAGGACATTCATCTGGACCATGGGAAATTAAGTCCAGGATTGAATAGGAAGTGCTGATTCAACACTGTTCAAAAGTTTCTTTTCTCTTCATTGTTCAATGAAGGAATAAAATGTAGTGTTTCCTAATCTGTTACATGGTGAACATCTTATTCACCTGGTCCATGGGTGCCTCATATTCCAGTCTCTCACATATGTCATGCAGAGTGGAGACACAAGCTTTTGTCCCTCCAGTGATATTCCTAATTCCTGTACCTATTCTAGGTTTGAGAACTGCATTTTATTTTGAAAAGGCCTGAAGGTTAGTTTGTCAATCATTAATAACTTTTTTTTAATTTAAATCTCACATCATTTGACTTAATATTGTAATTTGGCAAGTGATGTTTATGAGCACTTGAGAAACTAGAAACTTATTTTTGGCCCAAAGGTAGTTGACATAAGCTTATCCATAGGGGTTCTACTGTAGTTTGTTTAGACAGTTGTTGAAATCAATTATGAAGCATAGATTCTAGTTCAGGAATCTTAAACACACCAGTGATTTCAGACATGCTCTAAGGCAACTAGTCTGGATTGAAGTTCATGTTAACATAGTTTCACTAGTATTATTATAACAAAAAAAAAAAAAAAGTTCAGATCTTTCAGCTAATGTTAGGACATTCTCTGAAAGGAAAGCTATGGATTTGTAGAGAAAAATGTGAGGATAAAATTAAGAATCTTTAAAAATAAACTAACCTTTAAGGAGAGAAAAGATAGGGGAGTGAAAAGAGAAAGAACATGTAAAAAAAAAAAAGGATGAGATGCAGAGAAAATTCTTGGTAAATTATGTAGAGCTGAAGACAAGAACAATGTGAAATATATCTACAGAGGATCAGAAATCACCCTTCCTAAGATTGATTCAAATCACAGGGAGACAGATCAGGATAACTGGGGAAGAGGAGGTGGAAATAGTAGAGACAGAGTCTGTGAAAAAAAGCATTTACAGTAATGGATAAAATCTTTCAGACAGGAATAAATCTGTCAGAAGTCAGGAAGAGTTAGGAGAAAGAATGTCTGAAGTTGATGCAAAGATTGAATAGTGGTGTGTGACAAAGAAGGATTGTAATTATTGGAATTAAAAAAGAGGAAAAAATGAGAAGTAATAAAAACTGTCTCATCATTCATAGCTAACACTAATCAGAGATTAGTGAATTTCGACATTGTTACAGTAATTTAAAACTACTTCAGTTTTTCTGCTATACACAGACTGAAGAAGAAGAAAGTGTGAGGAACTGTGCAGCACACTGACTTTGAACATTAGCATAACCCAGTTACAGGCACAAAGATAAATGAGTACTTAATGTCAGGTTTCAGGGAGAATAATTATGTTTGGGAAGAGAATCAAAGGCAAATGAAAATAAGAATGTGAAAATGAAAACAACTCTTGAGTAGCAACAAAATCTAAAGAGGTAAAAAATTAAGAAATTAAGCTAGTAGAAGTATTAGTTAAGATAAAGCCCAAAATACCATACATAAAAAAATATAATGAGAAAAAGGTGATATAATCACTAAATGGGCTTTTGATTTTTGGGCAGATTTCTGTGGTTAAAAACCTTATTTATAACATGGAGGTAGAAAAACACACAGAAACAGAAGGGTTGCTGTTCCCTGACACAGCAGGGCACCACATTTGACTGAAGGAAGACCAGGCAGTCTTACAGGTTATATCTTATATTACTGCCCTGTTTGAAGTGTGGTCAAAATTAATCTTGCAGCTAAATTTCAAAATTATCTACTATTAAAGGCTATTAATGTAGAAAGCATCTGTTACATTTACTATCATTTAAGAAGGTACAACATTTAACTTCTTTGTGAGGCACTGTGGCATTTTAACTTATAGCAGATCCCTGATTATACTGCTCTGGTGCCAGCACTGGATTATTAGGAAGTTTATTTTGATTTAGGAATGCCAAAATCTGTCTGCCACACCAAACCTAAATGTGACCTGTTTTGGTCTGACTGAGATCACAGGACAAAATAAAAGCTTTTGTTGGCACACCTTCCTGCTTCCCCAGCCATACACACAACAAAAGAACTTTGTTCCAAGCTCCCTGAGCTCTTGGTTTGTACTCCCACAAGTTCGTTGATGTAATTTATAAAACCAAGACTGTTGCCTTGAACTCATTCAGGCTACAAATATCTTTTTTTTATTGGCAAGCCCACAAATACTACAGAAAAGACATTATATCTACCTTAGCTCTTAGCCCCCTTTAAAGGACAAGGTTTTTTGCAATTTGATTAGTGTTTTAGAGACAGTGTTTTAGAGATTTGATCTTAAGTGCCTAAATGCCTAAAAATTAATACTATAGATTTGCATTTCAGCTAGAGGTGAGTTCATTGTATAAGTTCCTGGAAGACATGCTGCTCCAATGTGACTTTTTGATTTAATATTGAGGCAAAAAATCTGCGGTACTTAATGACTAATTTATAATTTTTAAAATATACACTTTTGACAGGTTTTAAGTAGTTTGCTAAATCATTCTGTGACATTTTTGGCTATAAAATAGAGTGTTCCAGATATCAGGCCAAATAAGTGAATAGAAAAGGGAATTATGCTGATTCCAGATAGGATGACTTGAATGTGAGCAGCATTTGTTATTTGCAGATCATACTTTGGTGTCTTCAGTCTGTAGCTTCCAGCCACCAAAGAGTAGTCACCTAAGAAAGTAAAAGCCACACCTGACTTCTGAGGTTAGCATGAATTGATTTTAACCACTTCAGGATAGAAGTGTCTGCCATGAATATGCCCATATCTAAAATCAACTTTTTCTTAACCTTTTTTTTATTCTCCCAATGATATTTAGGATATAAACCCAGAAAATGCCCATATATGCCATATGTTGACATAAAACTTTCAGCAAATTTTTTAAATGGTCCCTTCCTTCTCTATTAAAAAAAAAGCAAAAAATGGAGGAAATATTATTGTCTACATTGATTTTGTGCCAATATCCTTATAAAATGTAAGTCTAATAATACATTGGCATTGAATGATTTTAAGCACTTACTAAGAAGACGCATATATACAACCCTAGAGGAAAAACTGGGATATCTGTGTTCTACTGCCACCTTTCCCATTTATTGTGGTCATTTCAATAGATGTGTTTGTGTAGATCAAACATAGCTGCTGTCTGAATTCTTGCCTCCTCACTGATCTGTCTGCCTCAAAGGATGTGCTGCTTGGGAGGACTCGAGCAACCTCATCTGGTAGGTAAGATCTTTGCTGACATTCAGGTGTTCAAAATAGCGCTACAATAGGAATTCAGCTACCTTTATTTAGTTTTAAAATAGAGTTTACATGTAACCTCATTCATGAATGCAGTTTTCCTGCTTTTCACTCTCCTTGGACTTAATTAAGTGGGTTATCCAAGCTACATGCTCCCAAGGAGGACAAGACCGTTATATGTCAGAGGCAAAAATACTTCAAATAACCTTTATGTCACTTTTTCTAGACTTATATAGAATATGCAAGTATTTTCCTGTTTAGACTTGAGTTCAAAATGTGTTTTGATTCTTACAGCAATCAAACCATTTCTGTTATGTCTGGTTTTGATTTTTTTTTCAGATTTACTGATTTCTTTTACCCTTTTAATGCTAAAAGAATAAGGAAAAATAAAGATACAGGAAGACCATGAATACTAATGTGCTTGAATCAGTCTGGAATTATAAAAGTCAGCAGGAGCTTCTTCATACTGTTTTAACCTGACCAAATATAAAAATAATCATGAACATAATAATGATTTCAAAATTCATGAAGTTGACATTTCATCTGTAGTGATTAGCATGGAGCTTACAATAACAAGCATTACGTCATTTATCCTTTAAGCCAGGAGGGGCATTTTGTACTTTCCAGGATGGCAACATGATATATTTCATTTGTTCTTAATCCTGATGAAGCTGTGGCCATAAATAATAGGTATATTTCAGGGCGAGACACTACATTTAATAATCCAATTAATTTCGCAGTCTACAGAGCTACTTTATTCTTAGAAACAAAGACAATTTGAACTTATTTATAAGGGAATGTTTATTGCTCCTTAACCACGTCCTCAGTAGGTGTTAATATATGTGTCAATGCAGAAGTAACTGCTTGCAGTAAAATTTAATGCTTACAAAAGGGAAAGATATTTTTAATGTTTGTTCTCCCACACTTTCCGAAAAGCTTTTTTAGATTTCAAGATAAAAGAGAAAAGCATAAAAGATGCTCATGTAAAATTTTTAATAATATGTAAAATCGAGTAAAACCCAGAAGGACAGAAAGTTAAGTTAATGATGGATGTATGATGCTAACATCAATTAAGCCATTGCATGCACTTAAGAATTACAAAAAAACTCCCCTCCTTTGGGTATGTCTGTAAAAATGGAGGCATGCAGAAGAAATGCCTTCTCTAACTAACAATACAAAAAATGGGATATACAGAAAAGGGATTTTGCAGCATTATTGAGCAGCACTATTTCTATTATTGGTGAATAATCGGTATTTTGCAAACATTCTCCTTCAGGATCATTCTAAGGTGATGGATGGTGTGCTCAACCATGGATCTTCTAAAGACTAATTTTGGGGTTATTGCAGGAAGGATATTTAATTTCACTGATTATATTTATTTCACTTTTTCAATAGAGAACATATGTTTAAATGATTTATTATAACTTTAAACTTAACTGAATCTTCCCTCCTATTTCAATTTACTATGCCAGATAGCCACTGAATAAGAAACTTCCCTTTGGATTATCTCTAATTTTTTACCCAAATTCTGAAGTAAAAAATGTAGGAAAACTTAATTAATGTAACTTATATTAGCTTATTAAGCATTAATTATGTCACAACTTAATTGTACCTAAGATTTTCCAAGTAGTTACCCTCATCAGTGTTTTGTCAAGTGTAGTAGCTACCTAATTTATAGAATAGATACATTCACTAAAGTAGCAGAAACAGACAGGTTTTTTGAGTTTGATGCATCAAGGAAAAGACTTTTACTAACATCTGGAAGAATGTTTAATAAAACATAAAGTGTTTCAAAATCGAAATATTGAAAAAGAAGCTTCCGTACAACCTTAAGATAATTCAGAATTTCCCAGTAAATCATGCTTTGAAGCTAGTGCCCCTCAAGAAGAAAGGGATGGTACATATTCCAAAGGAATTAATGTCCTGATACACTGAGAATTTTTGATAGAATTGCAAAATTCTGTGAAAACACAGAGGTTGCTTTCCAAAACAAGAATTTGTCTTATAAAATTAAGGTATAAAGATGACAGTGGTCAACCTGGCACCACCAGTATTTCATCTAATTTAAACAGACTTAAAAAAATCTGTATCTAGCTCTTTTGCAATTTTTTTACTGAATATTTATACCCTGTCTCCTTTACGAACTTGCGAAAGCAAAACCAGGTTATGTCATGATTTTTCAATTATGAATCACAGTTTGCAAAAAGATAGTCATATTTCAAGTTACCAACACAAAGTCCTAATTTTGATGGACTAGCAAAATTATATTCTTCTAGTAGAGATAAGAATAAGGGCAATAACTTTTTTTTCTAATTTTTTTTCCTTTCAAACAAACAGAGCTTTGTTCTAACTCTTCAGCTTGGCAGAGGCATTAAACCGTTTTAAAGTTCAGTTAGCTGGAGTAACTTTTGAAATATTTAGAGGATGATCCTGATAGAAGTAAATTCTACATGTGCTATATATTTCCTCAGATTAAGCAACTTTCTTGTGAGTCATAAGGAGGATTATCTATACAGTCTCTTTGGAGGCTCTTCTCTCTTCAGGAACTGCTATAAACATCATGATGTAATTTCACCTCCCTTTTGGTCTGTGTTTATTAGCCATTAGCCACTTCATCTAGATTAGTTTCATCAATAGGTATTAATAGCAAGTGGGAAAATACAGTCAAACCTGTGCATATGTTACTAAATAACTCAGGACAGTTAATAAGTCAAGCTATGTACTTGAAAAAGAAGACCAAAATAGTAAGTTTAAGAATGTTTCAGAGAGGTATCTCTTAGTACCTCAGGTCAAAACTGTGCTTTCCTTCCACTCAAACTGTCAGGTATCTGTGCCCAAGCCAACCTCCCCAGGCTGACTCTGTAACCAACATACAGGAAATGTGAACCTCAAAAGGTGAATCATCTGACACATAACAATGCTCTACAGATACCATGAGTAGCTCTCTGCAACGGAATATTTTTCTCTGTTAACACAAAAAACCACTACAGGAACCAGCTGAAAAGCAGTTGTACATTGAAAAACTTCATTTGGAACGTACAGCTGATGGTCACAGGTTTGCTGTACCCTGCAGAGGAGCCAAGTCTTTCTTTAGTGCAATTTTGTGTTGGACACCTTTCTCCCCCTCTGAACTCTTCACACCAGTACCTGATTTGTACAATTTAAGCAATTAAAAAGAAATGGTAAAGCTCCTGGGCCTCTGAGGATGTTTTTAGGAGTAGAAGCTGTTCTTCAACAATCATAAAAAGAGGCAGTAACTCTGTGGTTACACAGCAGCTCCATAATGAGCAGATAGAAGATTTTTCTGCAAGTTTGACCTACAAATTTGCTTATCTCCAAGAAGCTATAGATAGCCATAGCTTTCATAGCTAAAAGGGAATATGTGCAAGAATGTGGACCATTTAGGCTTCCCTTACCTGCATAGGTGATACAGGTCTTCAGTACTTAGTGTGCATGAAATACTTTTTTCCATTGAAGGACTAATTTGTCTCTTGCTATTTCTGTGCTTTGATTATTCAGGTATTATTACAATATTTTTTTTATTTTAGTGTATTCCTGTTCAATTTCAAACTTCTTTGTTCCATTTGAATTAAACCTTTTTACTACCAGTAATTACTTCATATAAAATGATAGGTCCTGATTTTGCATTTTCTTTCCCTCAATATTAGGGTTATCCTAATAAGTTCATCCCTGTGAACCTGCTTAGCTGTCAGGAGTTCCAGTGCCAGTCTTAGATGCACTCTTTTTATAACCCACATTAATCTCAGCAGCAGTGCCAAAATAATGCTTTTATTTGAACATTTTTGCTTTCCCACCCTATCCTAACATAGTCTATATATCTCACAGTCTGCATTTGATCTGAATAAATATAATGGACTGCTGAGTGGTCTTATTGGGATGGGATGTCTCAGATTCATTCCACATGGCACTGTTTACTTTTTCATTTCTTCTGTTTTTTCCCCTGTTTTCTATTGTGAGTCTTTTGAAGTTTACAAGCCAAGTGTTGGAGTTTGGATTTGGTTTTTTTTTTCCCTCAGGAATTTTTCTCCCATGGGTTGCTAAGAGACTAATGGCTGAGTACTTAAGAGAACAAAGCACAAGGCTAGGGGTTTTTCTCCTTGGCAGGGTGGGGCAGAATCTCTCTCATGGAAGCAGGCCTGACAAAGTGAGATTTTGGAGACTGAAAAAGCAAGGGCGGGGGGGATTGGGGGGGGGGGGGGGAGGGGGGGGTGAGGTCGCGCTCTTGCTTGGGACCCCTCGGAGCCGGACGGTCGGAGCTGCTGTCTGCTGAACCCACGGCCCCTGAGAAGCCAGCACGGAGCTGCCGGTCTGTCTGCTGTGAGTTTTTGTCTCTACCCCCATTGGGAGCTGCCTGCCACCAGCCTGCCTCTCCCCCGCTCCTCCACGCCACTCCGAGTTTTTCGCTACACTGTAACTGGGCTCCCCCCCTGCACACGGAGACCTCTTGCCGTCCCAGCTCCCTGTGTCCGGGGATCCCGCTGCAGCACCGACACCAGCCGCCCCCCGAGGGTCTGTGAAACAAAGGCTCTCCTCCATCCCTCCGTGCTTCGGGCAGCCGCCATTGCCGTGTGCTACCTGAGCTCACGCCAGAGCGCCCCCTGCAGCCACCAGGGAATCATCACACCCAGAGCGCCCCCTGCAGGCTGTGACTGGAACTGTACCAAAGGGAAAAGGTGCCTGAAGCCGAGCAGGCTGCCACTGGGTTTCTGGTTCTGTTTGTTGGTTAACATCATAGCTGTTGTTATTTGTTAGCTTTGTTTTAGATATTAGTAAAGAACTGTTATTCCTATTCCCATATCTTTGCCTGAGAGCCTCTTGATTTCAAATTTATAATAATTTGGAGGGAGAGGAGTTCCAGTTTCCCATTCCAAGGGAGGTTCCTACCTTCCTTAACAGACACCTGTCTTTCAAACCAGGACACCAAGTTCTCTCACTTATACAAATGCAGACCCATCAACTCAAATAGGTCTAAGCTAAGACAGGACTTGGATCTGTTCCTAGCACTTGCTGAAAATTATAGTCTCCTTTCTAGAGAGGTATCTTAGCTGCTGGCCTCATTCTTCTGTTTCTTTTAAATTAATCTCTAGGAATTTGCAGGGATAAGCATTTATCATAACATGCCATGGATTCTGGAGTTTCTTTAATAAAAATAGCCCAGCATGTGCCTGTCACAAATTTCAGGGTTTGCATATTGCCTACTCAAAATAAAACAGCTCTTCTCCACACTTCGAGTAGAGATGGACAAATATGGAATTAAAGGCCAGCCAGAGGGGTCCTAAAGAGTGCCTACAAAATTCAAGCCACAAATACCTATACAGTTTTTCTTCTTCTTGATTGTTTTTGTTGTTTGTATGTTTATTTTTTTGTGTGGGAGAAATTTTTAATATTAATCTTGTTCAGCTAGCACAAGTGGCTGCTAGGTACACAGTTATTTCCACTTAGAAAACTGGCTTAATAAGAAATCATGAGTATTTAGGCTGGTGAATCTAGGAAACTGCTTTATTCATTGTAGTTAAAAAATTCCTCCCTTCAGAAATCATACAATACTTCCAACTTTTCAACATGCTTATGAGACTGGCTGAGTCACCCTACAATACTTACAGGGGGATGTTCATTTCAAATGTGTTCCTGGCCAACCACTTCAATGGTTAGGAAATGCTGATTCAAATAGAAAAAGAGGTGAAAATATTAAATTAAAATTTAGAATAGGGTGAAAAAATAAAAGAAAAAAATCTGATAAAGAGAGGAAGGAATATAAAAATTGAGAGATTTGGAGTTATCTCTTGCCTGGAGAGGTTGTGGAGTCTCATTCACTGGAGATATTCAAGAAATGTTTGGATGCAATCCTTTGCCATGTGCTCTAGGATAACCTTGCCTGATCAGGAAGGTTGGACCAGATGAACACCACCAGTGATCTCTTCCAATCTCAACCATTCTGAGATGCTGTGATCAGTGATGCATCAGGTCCGTCTACAACCTCACCCTTCATGTCGCTATCAAGAAGCCTTCTTACAAAAAGAAAGCCATGGGTAAGAGTCCGTCATCACTAAATGAAATTTCTAATTATAACATTTCATTTTTAGAGAGCAGGCTTCATTTTAAACAATGCTTTCAGCCTGTTCTTGATCAAGTGTGGAGTTTTTAAAACTTGAAAAATATATGTTATCACCTATCTGCCTTCTACTCCAATGGCTCTCTGTGTGATCAGAAGCATTCTGTATCCCTTGAAGACAGGTTGTATTACAAGTTTTGTTAAAAATATTGGCAGACCTTGATCCAGGGCTGAAGCCTAAGTTAATGAGCAAATAAAATTATTTTAATGTTTGTGACCACCTCCTTGAACAGGCAAAATTTCCACTGATGTAGAGAAGCAGTTGTTCGTCTTTTGAATCTCATGGTTTAACCTGTCATATGAATGCAGACTGGTTTTAATCAGTTCATAGTGTAGTTGAATCAAAGTTATTAATATCACCTGGAGGCAAGTGGTCTTCATTTAATAAAATGTCTTTGAAGTATCATAGTCTGCTTGAGTCAAGGCCAAGGAAAAATAAAAAGACAATTAAATGAAACGAACAATGTGATCAGTAAACTCTCCAATGAGGAAAGCTCATGGAAAAGCTGGTATTGTCAGTACTGTGGCTGCAGTGTACAGGGTACATTTCTTAATGTACTCAATAATGATTTTTCTAACCAGAAATGGCTGGACACAGGGCCAGCACATTTTTGAAAACCAGAGAAACATCTCTTTAAATAACTACTACCATGGGAAATTGCTGCTTCATGTTTATCATCTGATCAGAGCTACCAAAATTTGTTTTCTGTCAATATCCTTTTTATCTGTTACCCTTACACAGGTTGCATTTAAATCAGTGATGCCCTTCCTATTCCAGGTACTTTAAGTTTGATGTTTTTGCCTGCTCTCCCTTACCTCCCCAGCATCTGAAGGCTTGGATTCAGTAACAAAGCACAGACACATCTGAAAAAAAGTCATGGGGAGCTCTGAGGAGCCAGACCTCAAAAAATTTGAGAGCAAATTTCAGGTTTGGGGACTCTCCTTACTCAGGTTTTTTGTTTGTTTGGTCTTTAGTTATCTGGAGTTTTTAATATTTGCCAATTGCTTTACCCCTAAAGGTCCTTTTTTCTGTAGTGAAAAATACTCTCTTTCACTAATTTAGATTCTTACTCTTCACAAAATTATCTCTCAAGAAAAGAACGAGGAACAGTTTCTGATGTCCTTCATTAACACCTGATTTTCCTACATTGTGTGATTTTTCATCTGCTGTACCTTGGTTTAGAGTTAACTGACCACAGGCTACCTGCCTGATTAGAGATATTTGGTTTGGTAATGTAATTATTTATTAACCATTGCCAGGATTTTCATGAGAATGTATAAAAAGAAATGAGTTACTGGATGAAATGCTCCCTCTGCTGTCAAAGGGAAGTACTAGTGGTGGAAGGTTTGTCCCTAATGCTGCAAACATTAGCAGGGACAGAGGATATCACAATCCATTAAATATATTTCTAGCTGTATTGGCTACCTGTGCAGTCTTCAAGATCTCAGCTTTTACCTTTAGTATGAAGGAAACTTAATATCTGAGTTTGAACATTTCTTCTGGTGCATTCAACATTATTAAAAGAGATAAAACAAAGCCAACCTAGTTCTTACACCATAAATCCTACTGCTAATCTATTTCAGATACGTCATAGGCAGTCAGCAGCTGGCTGAAAGCTCTCTGAACAGGCACAAGTTATTCTCTAGACTTTGGTGGGTTTTGCACTGAACTGTCAAATAAAATTTATCTCAATTTAATTTCTGTTTGTTGCTTTCAACAAAAAATCCAAGCAAAAAAGAGAATGCCATGTCCTGAGAATAAGGTGGAAGTAAAGTATGGAATAATAGCTGAACATATGAAATTACTTTTCATGACAGAAAGTAGGATAGTTGTCCCTCAGTTTATCAGGTCTAGAATATCATCCAGGGAACTCTCCAAGAACAATGATCTTCCAATTCTGGCTGAAGTAATGCATATTTTTGAATCTGCAGAACTGCACTTGTGTACGTTGTACTGAAACCCTGTTGGCATTGGCTCTGTCCTGCAAAAATGTGATCATAAATGTTCATGTACCAGGCACCACATGTGTTTGCTTTGATAATGTTCATAAGTTCTTTTATTCGCCTTTTGAGAACTGTTGTACAAGCAAATATTTGTTCACAAGAGCATTTCCAGAATGTGAAAATGTAGACAGCACTCATGCAAGCAGGCATGTGTGTGAACAGCAGGTTTTTTTAAAGTCCTTCTGAGGTTAAGAATCCAAATGAGAGAGAACACAATACCTCATATTAAAAAGTCAGTAAAAAAAAAAAAAGTCCAAAACCCAGCAAAATTTGGAGATTCCCCAAATCATAATGTTTTCTTATAGCATTACTATACCAGACAGAACTGTAATCTCTTTTTTATTTCAATCTCTTCATCAAAAGCTTAAATGAAGTCACTATTATGCCAACAGAAGGGGCATTTTGAAATATGATTTAATCCAATTAGGGCATTCAATCCACAGCATTTTTTTTTAAAATTATTATTTTATAAGGACTGTAAAGGAGGACAAGTTGCCTGGAGGGAATGCAAGCTGACTAGCACTGGGCTTCAGCTACTAATTTCTCAGTCCTGAGTCCAGAAACTCTACTTTATGTGTCATTTATAGATTTTATAGATTTTATTTTATACAATTTTGGGATAAAAAACTTGTAATTAATCTTGACAACAGAGCCCTCTGCTGCTTCACACCCAGCATAATGCTCTAAGCTCTCTAGGAGGTCCAGGTGTGGTGTAACCATTCTCTCCTTCTGAAGGTATGATGTGCTGAGGGTGTAAGGGTACAATAACCCCTCAGATGCTTATAATTTGTAGTCTGACCATTATAACATTTTTCTGTGTGAACAAATAGGATTGAAACCTCCACAAGATTAGGAAATATTTGAATTCAGGTCTTTTATTTCTGAGTTAATGTTCTGCCACATAAATGTCACCACTGCGAGCAAACAGGAGAACCAGTGTGTTGTGCTCCAAACGTGCCTAGGAGCACTGTGCTCCCATCAGGGATTCTGTGGGGCATGCAGCAGGAGAAAGACCTGTGTGTACTTCAGTCCTTGAAGATACTGCTGAGGACATCCATTAACACTACTTTAGGTTGCTGAAGAATCCTTTTTTTTTCCTTCTGAAATCTAAGCCCTTATTGATCAACTAAAGAAGTCAGTCAAGTTTTCCCTACAGTGCCTCCTCATGCTCATACATTACTGTCTAAATTCACCCAGTTTCTGGGTGTAAGTGAATGCTTCCCTAGAAGGCTGAGTACCTCCAGAAGATACATATTGCTACAGCCTTTTAAATGTCAACAAAGCCTCATTCATTGAGCAAATAGCCCATAAAACCATAGCACGGAGATGTCCATTCTCTTTGACAGATGTACCTGGAAAATGGGGACAGTCCCTAGCCAAAATAATCACTGTACCTGTCCTTAAGTCAGGACCCAGATATTTTGAGACCTACAGCTCCAGAACTCACTAAAGTTTTCAACATCTTTTCCTTGGAACAAGGTGAACCTCACTCCAGTTGGTGCTTAACTCCTGACCCTGCAGATGGACTCCCCTGTTACAAACCAGCCAGTCCTGGCTGACCTCCTTGGCTGACTTTTGAGCTCCCAAAGTTCCAAGGGAATAGACTGTGGAGTTCTCCCCTTGGCAGCAGGGAGCCAAATCTTTGGCATTTCTCTTGCTGCTCTGTGACACTGGTGCTATTGTCCCTCCAAGCTCCACTGAGCTGGATGCCAATTCCACAGACCAGCCACCCATCTCATTACTTAACTCTTATTTTCATGTGATTCTCAAACAATGCACAGGTTTTAGAAAAGGCTATGTCAACTCACACCTTTAGGCAATATGACAGTAATTGGACAGTATATTCCAGTCTCTCAATGAGTATATTAAGCTGTTTATCACTGGCACATTAAAACAGTAAATCAAACAGGAGACTGGGATAAGTCAACACGAGATTTGTGTCTATTAGAGCAAAACCACAGGCCAGAACCTCAGCAAAAGGCAGTGAATTAAATTGGTCAAAGAGTAAGCTGCACTTTTCATGGTTATGTGCAATTACATGCAGATTCAGTTTCTTTGAAAGAATTTGACAGGAGAAAATTTAAACTAAAAGTTTCTGGTAGACAAATAAATCTTGCTTTCCATGACTCATATCTCTGTCCTCTGGCCAAAAAAGAAGCCAGATATTTTATCTGTGTTTGCATATGTGGCTAGAATTATAAAGCCCCACTCAAGAAAACCCAAAGGGGAAAATACGAAATTTCATAGCATTCTTTGAATATAAATGCCCTGTTCATACTCTGTTTCCATTACATAAGCTATTACAGTCCCATTCATGAGAAAATTCAGGCACAATAAAAGTATATTGCATCTATCCAGGCATGAATTTTTGGTCTATCAAAATGTTTAACCTTTAACTGCACAAAGATGTCGTTGTTATTTAAGAGTATACACTGTAGATTATAAGATCCTGATGCTAAAATCAGAGTTTTTGAGAGGGATTCTTTATATTTGTTTGTCTTTAAATATTTAACTGATTTTAAAATGACAGTGTTTCAATAAATATTGTCTCTTTTCAGGTTCCTTTTCTTACCTTTAGTGCCTTGATTTGTGTATAACTAATTCCACTAAAAGTATGCAAAATCTTAATATTTAAAAAATTAATCAGGCTAGAGCCAAAAGGAAGCAGAAATCAAAACCTTATTTATCAGGTATATTTAACATGAGGTATTCAAATCACAAATGATTTGGAAAAAAAGGAGGAGTCCTTCATCAGCTGAAAAAATGGGGAAGAATTCCTAAGTTTTTGAGGATTTTGCAGGACTCTATAGAAGGGGATTATTGCATCTCATTTTGTTAATTTTTAGTCTCCTAATTCAGAGTCTCAAGATTGTCCCCAAGAGGCATTTGTCTCTCTCCATTGATTACACAGACAGCCTTGGACCCTGACATAGATATCTTCAAATGCAGTTATCTGTTAGGATAGAGGTGATTAGCACATAGATACATTGAAAATAAGTTTAATAATAACTTAAATGAAAACCTAAGGGCTATAGATGGCTAACTATATTTTATACATGCTGCATTTATCTATTAATTTTGTCTGTGTCAAGATCAAGTGAGAAATCTGAGGAAGAGGTAATGTACTAGAGGTTACATTGAGGTTAGTAAATCTAGTGAGACCTCCATTAACTCAATGTGACAAGTCTCTTGCACACATAAAGGAACATCCTTGCCTCTCAAAGGAAAGACTACTGGGAATAGTCTCTGTCTGACACTACCCCCTAAATAACACCCAAACATTGCTTGGAAATGTAGGCTAGAGGCAACGTCCTTGTACCTACATCACTTTACCTGCCTCCTTGTTATGTGCACAGCCAAACATATTTCATGAGGTTAAAGCATGTGAGGCAGGTCAAGGGTCCAGGGTGCTAAACTGGATACACTAATATCTACCTAGGGAAACAAGTGTCTGAAAGGGTCAGGGAGGCCAAGAGAAGATGTCATTACCAGCCTCAGAAAGTTAACACCTGCATCTGCTCTGTTGGGCCCAAATTTGTGCATTATGGAAAGGTCCAGATGAAGAGTTTAATTGGGCCTTTATGAATAATATTTCCTCAAACACCTGCACATTTTAAAGCTAATAAAGGAAGGGTAGGAATGACAGTAAAATGCTGGAAGTCCCCATCCATGACATGCATGTCTGGTTTCCCCCAACCTCTGAATGGCTTCGGGTATCAGCACTTGTATCAGGCTCAGGACCATCCCCCATCAGTTTAACCCCAGGCATCCCCTGTTGTCAGGTGTCAAGCCCTCTTCCCAGTGTCCCCAGGGAGGGCCCTCAGCACATCCCATGGTACCCCTTGTGCAGACTCTCACCAAAGCCCTTTGTTACCCCTCCTTGGCAGTCTGGCAATGCCCCACACAGGGGAACACCTCAGGTGCACTGCCACAGCCAGAAGCAAACACTGCCAGAAGGATTTCATTTCCTCTTCTGGCAGTGTTTGCAGCATTGCTCTTCAGATCTACTCACCCAGGTACCTTTGAAGGCAAAGCACAGATTGCCTGCAGGCCAACAGCTCGTGAGGCCAGTTACCAGCTCCTGTATCTGCAGCAACGGGCACATTACACAAAACAATTTGGCTTTCAAGGTCAGTGTCCAGGATTAGAGAACCTTTGGAGTGATGAAAGAGAGAAGGAAGGAAGCCAGCATTACTGCCACCAGGAGAGCTGAACAATCTATAGCTTTTCCATTTCACCATATACTTGCTCAGTTATAAATGAGCAGTTATTAGAGCTGGAGAGAAATTCCCCATTGAAATATCTTGATGAGAAAAAATGGAGATTAAATAGGCATTTTCCATTCAAGTACTTCATGAAAACCTTAAAAAAGGTCCAGATAGGAGCCAAGAAAAGGCATTGACACCGGAAACACAGTAAAGCACTTTGTGATGCTGATTAAACTGCAATATTATGACAAATGGTGTATAAAGATCTGGTTTAAACTTGTGTTGGATAGAAGAGCTGTTAAACAGAAATAAAAAATACTGCAAATAAAGTGCTGCTTGAATTCTTAATGCATGCTTTTGAGTGAATGTATGGGTTTTTTTCTTTCTTTTATTGGACCTTCTCTAGGGTTATAAATAATTACGGTATTTTTGCATGCACTTACCATCTTTTTCTTACCATCATTTTTCATGTCTTAAATGTCAGACTCAAAAATTATAATAGCACATCACCATAGCCAGTTTGGTATCTCTACATCTCTTCAATCTAATACTAAAGACAAATTTCCACATCTGTTGTGCTATAACTGTATTCAAGGGGTGACAGCAGGGCACACCCATGATGCTGTTTCCAACACTTGTGCTGAATCTGTTCCAGTTCTAGCTGTCCTTGCACTGTTTAAACTGCACCTTACAGGCATCACCCAGATTCCACTGAAGGCAGAAGGTTTGTAGATCAGAAAATCATGGAATAATAGAATACCCTGGGTTGCAAGGGAATGCCAAGGGTCATGGAGTCCAGCTCCTGGTCGTGCACAGAACAACCCGAAGGATCACTCCCTGTGTCTGAGAGTGTTCTCCAAATCCTTCTTGAACTCTTGTCAGGCCTGGTGGTGTGACAACCTCACTGGGAAGCCTGTTCCAGTGCCCAACCACCCTCTGGGTTAAAAATCTTTTCATAATACCTAACCTAAACCTCCTCGAACACACCTCCATGCTGTTCCTGTCACTGGTCACCAGAGAGAAGAGATCAGTGCATCAGTGCCTGCTCGTGAGGAAGCGGCAGATGGCCATGAGGTCTCACCTCAGTTCCTCAGTAACCCCTGGGGAAGACCCCTGAAAATGAGATTAACTGTTTTCCCTCTGCAAGTGCCAACCAGAGGCCTCCTCTGAATCCTACACATTTTAAACAATGCTTGTTAATGACGCCTAAAGCTGTGAAGGTGTCTGATGCTGATGCCTTAGGTTTTAACTTCTTATTTTTCTACATCAGGACTGCTCTAGTATATGACTCTAAAACTCCATAAATTGTCATCTAGTGTTCTGTTACTGTCATTTAGACGAAACAATTTCTCTCTGGGCTGGAATTTCAAGGACATACTGTTTTTTCCAAAAGCCCAAAATGTAAACACCCATGGACAGCAGCGAAGAGAAGAAGGGGACAAGCTGGGGATGGGACTTCAAGACCCGAAACTGTAACTGGACAATGGGTTTCTGATATGCAGATGAACCAAAGGTATATCTGTCCCAAAAACACGTGCTAGGTGTCCATTTTGGGTGTAGTCTCTGAGAGACTCCTGCATGGCCCAAAGTGTACCTTGTTTTAATAAATACTTCTTTTATTCTTTTAACTCTGTCCAGCTTCTGTTTCAGGTCAGCCTTTTGTAAGGCATCAATGCTTCCTGGCATCTCTCTGTCATTTTATGTGAAACCTTGGAAGACCTGTCTGCTCAGGACTTTGCTGATGTGCACATTCCTGCACATACAAGAGTGTGTGGTGAAACAAAAGTGAATCTAAGATTATCCTGCGCTTCAATAAATGTTTTCCTACAAGCTTTTTTGTTTTGTTTTCCTTCTTCTGAGCTTTGCTTTGATGCCAGACAATAATATCATCTAACTGAGAACTAAAGACCAAGCAATATGAGCACACTGTGTGTGAAGGTAATTTTTTTTTGCTTCCCAGTGATAAAGCATATGAAAGAAATTACAGCTTTTCCCTGTTATTCATGGGGCTGATCCAAAGCCCATTAAAATCAATGGGGAACTTTCGCATTAGTAAGTATTTCAAAACAGATTCTAGGCAATTTGGGATGCAAGGCCAGTATTTTCAAAGGTGTCAGAGAAGAAATTTAGGACATAGGCAGGCAATAAAAAACAACTAAATGACTACTTATTTAATGAGTTACCACTCAAGAGCAGAACCATAGTAACTGACAGCATGCAGAATCTTCAACTTTTATGAATTCACATAATTTAATTATTTTTAGCTACTATCGACTCAGAAGATCATTTATCCACAACACTTCATCTAGTGATTCACCTCACTGACTGACTTTCTCAGAGGCTGAGATTCAAGCTGCAGGGTATCCTGTGCTGCCAAAGGAGCCTTTTTCATGGTTTCTCCCATTACAATTTCTCTGCTTTCTTTGAAATGCTACAACATTAATCTTTCACTGGAAAGAAGAAAAGAACAGGACTTGTCATGGTAAATTGCCTAAAATTTTCTCTAGCTTATTAAACCTGTGATTTTTGTACACAATATAGAACTGATACAACTTAGACAGGAGAGATTGAGAAGCTGCAGAGCTTTCATACCAGTGCTTAGCAGAGTGAAATTCTGTGAATAGTATCACCCAACTAAAGCCCTTCTCGTGAAGTTAACCCTGATTGTTGCAGGTTTAAAACAGTGGGAACTACAGAAACATAGCCCACTAATGACCCAGGAGCATTTATTTTTGTGCTTCAACACAGAAACAGGCTGAAGCAAACCACATTCCTAGTGCTGCTCAAAGTGCTTTTATTCCAGAACAGTGAGCTTTGATGCAAGAGTGAGGAAGAGAGTTTGGATGGACCCCCTGTCATTGATAGGGTTTGGCAACTTGGGAGAGGCTACCAAGCTCAAAGTTGCAGCATCACACCATTCACTGGTTTTCCTATTTATGTTGGCTTTACATATATGTGAAAGCAACACCATATCACAATCATTGGATATTTTTATTCAGAAAATAACAGAGACTGGAACAACAGGGGCACTGCTATTCAGAGACTGAATGCATTGGCCAGACTGAGTGTTTTAAAAATTATGCAGCACTTCATCTTGGCAGTATGCCTTGGCTTCGCCAGAAGCTACATTTTGTGATTAGTATAGTCAGACACTTTCTTTTATTTGTGTTCAGAATCCAACTATTCTGCAGATCTAAAAACCAGAACAAAATGAGAAATAAGCTTTTAAAACCAGTCTGACAACTGCAATTAAATCAATCACCCACTCAATTTCAGATATTTGTAACATCAAGCAATTTAACAAACACCTTTCATCCATAACAGCTCAAGGCATGTTTGCTTTAAAAGCACTTCAGTAGAAAATTCCAGCATTCCACCCCCACAAAGATCCTTTTATAAAGAATGCACTTCTAACTAAAGAGACTAAAAAGGGTTGAATATTCACTAGTATATAATTTTCAACATGGTTCACAGACTCCTGGGGGAACTATGCCGAGATGAGGGCAAATCTACTGCTTCTTGAGGGAATATATTTAGGAATAGCAAAGAAATTATTGTAGAATCATCACAGAATATCCTGAGTTGGAAGGGACCCACAAGAATCATTGAAGTCAAACTGTCCAGGACAATCCCCCAAATCAGTCCACGTTCCTCAGAGTGTTATCCAAACACTTCTTGAACTCTGGCAGGCTTGGTGCTGTGACCAATTCATAGTATGTTAAACTACAAAGAAGTGTAAGTAGCAACTTCCATTTCTGTTGTGCTTTTGTGCGTTCCTACTCGGCCGTGAAATCACAACAGGTGCTTGGGTTCCATCCTTGACAAATTATCGTCCAGCAAAATTGCTGGAAACTTCAGTCTCTTACAGTTTGCAGCCCTGTTCTGCAGGAGGTCAAGAGGAGCTGAAACCTATATGGGTATGTCCAGCAGAGCAAACCACTCATGGGATACTTCTTTGAAGTATTTTTAATTATTTTATTAAAGTATTTTAAATATTCTGATATATTCTCCATCTTTGTGCCAGGAGAAAATACACCCCAGGACATGGTTAAAGATTGCTAGAATTTTTGCTGACATGGCAAACCATGACATCATTTTCCACAGTCTTTGTACAGTTGTGATGAATGCTTATCAGTTCTGTAGGCCTAAAATTTTATTTGGTATTTCTTTTTTAAACAACCACCTAAATTTTCTGCCCTATGGAGAATTCAATGTAATACACTCAGTGCTGCAGTTATGAGGATTCAGGTCTTAAGGGGGATGCATAGGCTATATGCTTAATCAATGAGATTAAATAATTGCAGCCTGATGAAAGATCTGTTGAACTCCAAAGTGCTTTGTTGGCTGCATTCCTGCCACCACTGCTTCCTCTGGCAGACACTGGTTGTGCCTTTGTGGCAGGAGCTGGCCTAAGGACTATGCAAAGGAAGACCAGCTATGCAGCAAACATGTTGGATCATTCCTTTCAGATCTGAGTGTGGGATAACCTTTTAAAATATCTGATCAATAATTTTGCTTTTTTTGTTTGGGTTTTTTTTTTCAATTTATTTTATTTAAACATTATGTTAGAATAGGAATATAAGGGGGAATGAATACATGGCAATGGTTTTATATAGAAAAGGAAACATATAATAAAAACAATGGTCTAGGAAAAACAGTTAGAACACACTGGTAAGCACAAACGACAGCAAGGACTCTTACCTATGTGTTATTAGTACTATGCCGTCAGTGAAATGAAAATAATTACAAAAATAAAATTATTTTACTTTTGGTTCCTAAGGTCTTTTAGAGAATATGGGATGCAGATTGGAACACTTTAATATTATTAATAAACTGGAATGGTACATTTAATCTTTTTTCTTATTTCCCCAGAAAATAATGCACTTAATTGGAAGAAATGTATGGATCCTAGATAGATTGCCATAAAACTGTAGAAAACTAAACAATTAACAAATATTTCAATAATATGATGGTTTACCATTTAAAACATTCTCCATTTATTTCTGCTTATCTCTCTGTATATTAAAATCTAATTTTAATAATAAATATTTTCAAAGAGAACATGTTTATAGCAGGTAAGGAACAGAGTTCAGAAGAGTGAACATTTTGGAGATTCCTTGAGCTGAGTTTCTAAGTCAATTATTAAAGAATATCCATAGTAAAAGATGGCACTGAAAAATTCTCATTTCAAAAAAGAAGTTAAGATGGGATTTTGGACTACAGTATGACTGAAAATCAGACCTCAAATCACTCCTCTTTAATTTACATCATAAGTTATAATAAATAGAAATTCTGGATATATAAAATTACAGGCCAAAATTAACAAGTCAAAATTAATTTCTCTCAAAGATGAGAAAATAGCAATTACCGATATTAGCAAAATTCTCAAAGAACCAGACTCCTTAAACATCGCATAGCTAAGTAAACACAGTAAGAGGATGTCATGGGTTAGTCAGGAGGGGTCAAAATCTAGGAAGTGACCTATGCTGCAGGAAGGGATATAACTTCCTTCCTGGGAGAGAGAGCCAGTAGCTAGGTAGTTTTAAGGATTGATGTGTAGGTGAACCAATTAAAAAGTTGATCCACCTTCGAGGAAAGAACCATATATAAGCAGAGACCCTCTGAGCCTCTTCCTCTTTTGGCCTGCTGCTATGTAGAGAGGAGCACCTCCTGCTTCTCTCCCTGGTAAGGCCCCCCCTCCTTCCAAAGGAGGGAGGGGGGGGATGGGAGGTTAAGGGCGGCTGTGCTGCTGCAGCCGGGAATGGGGGAGGAACCGGCTGGAATTTTCAGCAGATCCACCTCAGCCGGTGTGTCAGCTACACGAGACAGGGCCAGGCCCCTGCTCCGGGCCAGGCAAGGACCGGGCCGGACTCCATCCAGCTCGGGCCAGGCCCTGCCCTGTCATCCCGGGCCCAGATGGCCCCACCGGGCCGAGCCAGCTTCGCAGAGCCAGGCCACAGAGACTCTGAGAGCTTCTGGCATCCAGCTCGGACCTGCTCAAACAGCCCGGCAGAGAGCGCGTGATCGTCTCACTGCCAGAGAGAGAGAGAAAGATTAACTCTATCCATGCCTGGACTAAACTTACAGACACCCATCCTTCCTTGCACAGAGAGAGGAACGAGTGAGGACATCTGCATAAATGCAGCATAGAGACTTTACAGTCAGTGAGGAAAGCAGAACCGAAGCCTAGAGGGAGGTATATGAGAAGTGCTTCAAGAGTGAAGCTGAAAATTCTTTTGGAGAACCATGGTTGGGGACTGAGCTAATAAATTCCCTGTAATATATGAAGACATAGTCCAAAGGGGGGATGTGAGGTTCTAATTGCAGCCAGTGAACTGAAATACCTGGGTAAAGACAAGTAGGTGTTGAAATAGGTGCAGCCTGATGAGAAACTTGAACCAAGAGAGAGGAGAGGCTGTGACCCAGAGCCCTGGTCCCGGGGGAATGCCAGAGAACTTGTGTTGTCAGGAGAACCTGTGTTGCTAAGCACAGAAGAAGGGATTTTCTTTGTTGCTGCAATTGAACTGGGCATCCTTAAAACAGGTACCCTGTGGACTGTTCATGACCCACCGTAGTGGCTGTGGGAAGGCTACTGGTGTGGGAGGGATCTACCATTAAGTTGATCTTTCTTCTGGGCGGTGGCTAATGGTGAGGCAGAAGACCCATAAAAAACTGTATTTTTCTTACAGAAAATCCATGGTGTAAACAAAAGAGACTTCTCTCCCTAAATGAACTGAAACGAGAGCTATTTCTGAGGTGGTAAACTGACTGGAGGTCGGAGGGTTGTCTTTTGTGTGTTGTCAGGGAGAATGAAGTGGAGAGGTGGGGGAAGGAAGGGTGGTCTGAGGAGAATGTCCTGGTTTTCCTTGTTTTTTTTTCCCTCTGTCTTAGGTATATTAATAAAGTTTCTTTATACTTTATAAAGTTTGAGCCTGCTTTGCCTATTCCTAATCCTCATCTCACAGCAAACATCAGGTAAATTTGGGTGTGCTGGCATTTGGCCAGAACCTCGAATAGGCAAACTGAAAACCACTACAGAGGATATAAATATATGACTGTACAACTTTTCTTAAAATCTTACACCATCATTAATTAAAAAAGAAATTAATAAAATTACATCTCTTAATAAAAGTAATGCTCTATATGTTACACATACAGACACAATGTTATTTCCCTGAGATCAACCTGAAGGATACTACCAAAGAAAATATGTGATATTAACCAATGACATTTGGTATTAAATGGTGGTGTTTCCCGCTCATATAGGTTCAGCTGAAATGATAGAATATAACATCAGAGAAATAAAATATAAATGCTTTATTTTTTTTCCAAATTTCTGCAGCAGTTAAAATCAAATTGAAGTGGTGACTATGTTCTTTTCTGTCAATGCAAGAAATGTGTTTCATGGGAGAGGTTATAGTGGGATACAGGTGTGACAAGACACACATACATGCACAATATCTCACCTCCAGCTGCTGATTAAGTAACTTTTCAGAAGTTTGTATTCCATTTAGGAATATGACATATGACAACTCTGGCCATAAAGTTAAAACACTCTTAAAGAGTAAAGGTATGCATAAAATTCTTAGGAAAAAATAATTACCCACTACATTATTTTACTAACCTCAGACATCCACAGCATTGTTTTAGGCCCCTTAATATATTCTTAATATAGTGTTTCTATAAATCAGAAAGTTTTATAGAAAAAAAATGGTTTTCTCTAAGTCTCTTTTGAGAGAAATGGGTTTTAAAAATCGGTAGAACACACAAAATATTTAGCTATACTTATCTAAAGACCTGTTCTGTAAAAATAAGCATTGTGATACATGAAGGATGAATCATCTCCAGCAGGTGGTGAATTTGGTCTACTGAGCAAAATCTTTTACGCTACTGACTCTTCATGAAACCTAATCACCAGCTTAGAAGGTAAAAGCTAAAATTATACAATAAGAATCCAACTCTAGTGCTAAAGCACTTTTTCATTCCTTCTTAGCACTAACCTATCCATGTTTCTTCTCTTTGTAACTTAAAAATATTTATGTCAAGCTGTGGCTTAAAAATAATAAGCTTCAAGTGCAGAGGCAAATAGGAGAATCAAGATTCAGAGAAAAAACCTTTTCCAAAGGATGGAAAAGAGATTCCAGAGCTTCCCAGAAGGTTGACAAGAGAGGTGGAAACATTCAGTGTCCAGTTGGAAGGGGCTCTGAGACAGCTGAAGATGTCCCTGGTCATTGCAGAGAGCTTGACTTTTAAAGATCCCTTCCAACACAAACTATTTCATGATTCTCTGCTTATATGAACATATTAACACTAAATCAGTTTCACAAAGTTCTTCAAAAAGGACAGCCACCCCTCTGTCAGCAAAGAAATGACAATATATATCACAGAACTCTGTTGAAATTGCATGGAGGGAAAGGAACAGCTGTGAGAATTTAATCAAAATATTATCATATACAGAAACCAGGAAGACTAGTGAAATTTCCCTAAAAATGTTGTACTCCATTTTTTGCTGTTGCAGTTGAGTCCTGGCTGTAGCAGGATGCTCTGCACTTGCTGCCAGTCTTGGTGTGGTCATCCTGAATCCTTCACTGCATTGGACAGGGCCACAGAGCTGCAGTGAAAGCCAGGGCTGGGACAGAACCTCTGCAGAGTGTCTTAATCCCTGGATGCTCAGCACTGCCTTCTGGGACAATTTTTGAGCAAATAAAGCAATAAAAGTATAAAAATCAGGGAACAATAAGAATAGGACATCCTAAATTTTGGGGGTTTTCCCCCATTGTCCAATTTGATTGCTTAGCCATATATATATTTGTTGACAAGGAACAGTAGTATTACTTGGATCATCAAGTGACAGCTCTGAGATGGCTGATAGTTGTCATAAACTATTCAGTGACTTTTGAAATTTTGAAGCAAATTTTTCCTGTCTCTCTGAAAGCATAGGCATGGGGATCGTTGATCCTTTAGAGACAGCAGACAGGAACTGAAAGCTTGCCAGCCTGGCTTGGCTGCTGGGAAAAAACCATGGACAACCAGTTATTGTTTAACATATGAGACTTTGAAGAGATTCCAACTGCACAAGACTTTGATTTAAAGCAATATGTAGGAAATAGCAGAGGGTTTTGAAGCAGTCTGGTGGAGCAGGAATGGTATTGATATTCCAATGCTGCTTTTAGCTACATGTACCAATACAGTAAGAAACATATTCCAAATTATGGAAGTGCTAGCAGATCCTAAGTACATTTATCCAACAAGGAAAATGATGATGATGATGAAGAAGTAGTACTCAGACTACTTTGGCGAAGCTGTTTGCTTTAAAAGGCTCTTTTATTTGAGCTATTCCCATAACTATGAGAAAAACAGCAAAACAGACCTGAACCTGAATCTCTCTACCACAGGCAATGCTTGTTACTGAGTTTCTGAGCCATTCCCTTCTCTTTGGAGGGTGGTTATTGCATAGGATAAGTAGTCAGAAATGTAAATACTGCAAGACGCCTCTGAATGATAAAATATTATCTTACATACTCTCTAACAAACATAATTTATTAAAAGACAAGTTGTCCAGTTTTTAGTGAACTCAACAGATATAAGAACCCTGTGCTCATATGTTGTCTCCATCCAGCTTGAAGTATGGGATAAAATTAATGTCTCCTGTTTTTTGTTAAGAAGAGTTTGAGGAGTGAGAGAGGAAAGTAATGCCAGCTCTGAAGCCATTTTAAGTTACATAAAACTGTTTGTTAAGCTGGATATCACCCATCATAGAAAATTACTTGGTTTCCCCCAGGGTATGCAGGACATGTGAATCCTTCTCCCTCTTCTGTCTGCCAGAGAATATGGAATAGAACCCCATAATATCTTAACAAAACACACACTTTTCTTTCATTTGCTTTAATCTAAAATGGTTTCTAACTGAACATAACAATTTGTTCTTCAAGAAGTTGAAAACATTTTATTCAACTAAAAAGAAAAAAAAATTGTCTGAAAATACCACAAAAATCAGTTTCATTTGCCACTTGCATCTGAACCAAAAAAGTTCAAGGTATTACACATACAAATTTAGTCTTAGGCTTGCCTTAACATGGAATGGGAATTTTCTAAAGGCATTAACATTTTTGTGGACAGGAAAGCCATTTCTATCCAGCTAAAGAGGAATCATGAGAACATAACTATTACATGTGACAACGTGATTATGCAGATTGTCTGCAGATGTGAACCAGAAGTGCTCTAACGAATTCAGTGGGGTTCTGCTGATTTACATTAGCTGATGATCTCAATTTGCTGCATTTTGGATGAAAGATAGAAACAATTTGTCCTTATTCTTTTTTTCAGAGATCCTAGAATACTTTCTGAAATCTCCAGTCCACATATTCTTATTGTCTTAGAATGTCAGACTACTTACCCCTGCAGTACTATCTAAAATAACTGCAGAGTAGGTTTAAATAGCAGGAGACTGTGCCATTGGTGAAGCAGAAATGCAGCACCACAGTAAATTCTCGAGTAGACAGCAGTAGATAAAAATAAGAGCTAGGTTGAATCAAATCCAGTTGGCCTCACTTGTACAAGTTCTCACAACACTGTAGGTTGTTCTGTCCTTTTAGTGATTCACTGATAATGAATTTGCTGACATTGCACTTCATCAGCAACCCCATATTGGTTACATCGAGCACAGAGATGCTTCACATGTACACTGCCATTATTGTAGCTTTCTTTTCTTGCAAAAATTTCTCAAGTGGGGGTGATGAAGAAAAGGAATTCAGAATGAAGAATACCTACCTGAGATAGTTTGTATCGTGCAGTTAGATATTCCATTGCAATTCTTTCTAGTGAGCAAACTTGTTCCACACTGTCCAAAAAGTTCTGGCTGTGAGGAATCTTAAATCTAGATATCACTGCAAAATATGTTTCACATTTTCTGTACTTAATCTTATGTGATGCTATGAACTCCAGAACAGGTGTTCAGTTTTTGTGATTGTTCATTGTTTGATATAAATGGAACCATTGAAGCTCAACTTAAATTTTGCTTCAGTGGAAGGAAATTTGTCATCAGTTTTTATCTACAGTTAGAAGAAAAAGAAGGATATGGTAAAACTTTAAGAAGATGAGCCTTGAATGTAGCAACAGTTCTAAAAAGCCTATTATTCTGACTTTACTCTGAAATCTTTTTCAGGAAAGACCGATGTGGGAACAGCTGTCCTGTGCAGAAATATTTACCCCACTTTCTTGACTCTTGCACCTTCTCCTGTCATGCCAACTGATGTAGTTTTGGATGTATCTGCCTTCATGTTGTGAAGCAGCCTTTAAAGCAGAGAGTTCTGAAGGCACACACTTAGCAGAGACATTTTCAACCATATGAATGTGGCAGAAACCTTGTCAGTAAACAGTGTATAGGTGTTTTTTTGTCTTTTATAGCAAAGCAAAAGTACAGTTAGAGGAAAAATAATCTTTTTCACAAGCAGGAAAACCTCTGGAGAATATATCAAGAGAGAAACTTCATGGAGTTTCAGTCTTCTCCATAAGAATTCTATACAAGGGTTACGTTGGCTTTGTAACTCTGCCTGGTCTAATTAAGACTGTCTGTGTTAAATTCACCAACAAAGATCTGTTATTTGTAAAACCCACATGCTTTTATTTTCTTCACTTATGCAGTTTTCTATTTATCTGCCTTTAACTTCTTTTAAGAACAATGAGATCCAAATTCTACAAGGATGAAATAGTAAATCTTTATAGAAGCAGATGTTGCATGTATGTTGACTGCATGAATTATCAGGTACATGACCCTTAAAGAGACTGGTGTGCTTGCCTACAAACATTATGTGACTTAATAAAGTGGTTTTTATATACTATCAGATGTGTGTGTTTGCAGTAGGGCTGTGCTTCATTATAGCTAAAGGGCCTGAATAAATCAGAGACCAAATTGGAGTTGGTATTAAATTCTAGGAGTAAAAACCTCTGCACTAAAGACAGTGTAACTACTAAGAGGGTGCTGCACTATCAAGTCAAACAGTGTGGACTTGCTCATCATGATTTACAAATTTTTTTTGGGACTGTGAGGTCAAACTCTATGCAGCAATGAATTGATACTACTGACTTCAGAGATGTTCTGCCTTGGTGTTACCATCACAGTGTCCTTAATTAAAAAATATAACATTATAGGAAAAACTGCATAATTTCTCATGTTTTCTATTAAAAAACATTCTGTAAAGCTGTGAATAAAAGTTTCCCAGGAACCAAACAATGTATCAGGAAGGAGAATGTAATAGAGTTTATTGAAATGCTGAGTTCACTCATGCTGGAATTACTTAATCATGAGAAAGGATTATATAAATCTAAATCCTATAGAGTGTAAAACATTTCTGGTTACTGAAGTTGAGTTCTTCGTGTGAAAAAAGAAGGGTAAACCAACATTTTTCTACAACAGTACCATATAGAGATTCCACCAAAATCCTTGTGTTGAAAGTACCTGATACTGAAGATTACAGGAGAAGGGTCTATTTACAAACTGCTTCAGATGTGATTCATTCTTTCATGACATTATTTCAGATTTAAAACAGATTTATTGCTAGCATTTGTGGGGTGACTCTCAGAGACAGAAAAATTCTCTGCCAAAAGCAGGGATATTATGTGAAACCTACGAGCAGTTTGAGAAGTGTTTCACCTGACTAGGAATCAACTTGAGCACCCAGAAACTGGATGTCTATGTCTGAGCTGGGTATTATGTGTGTATTAAATGGTCAGTGGAGAGAAAAAAGATAACTTCAAAAAGGGAATTCTTCTGACCTGACATGTTTGAATTACAAGACACTCACTTCCCTCTACAGACCACAAAGATACACTACTGTAACTTAGACTTAATGTGTTCAGCTATAGGCATTCACAGATGAGATGAGTTCCCCTTATTTAGACTGGAAGATCAAATTACTGCTTTATGGAACTTATGTGTCACATTTTTTTTCCTTTCTTTCCCCACTCTCTCATTCACACACCCACAAATCCCTCCCAGTTTTGAATTAAGATGTGAGGAGAGCTCCTGAGATCTTTGTAACTGTTTCCACAGCCTTAGCCTGGGAAACAACTTTTTAATACGTTTCTCTAACTATTTTGCAGTGTTCACAAATGTTTGAAATACCCAACTCACATGAGACAAAGGGAAAATTGTAAAACTGAAGATGTGCAGACACTCCAAAAGTGGTGATGTGTCTCATGGATCCTGTGAGAGCTGAGAGGCAGATACTAAAAATGCTCATTTTAGAGGCTACATCATGTTGAAATGTAGAATTAGATTCAATGCTTCTAAATACAGCTTTGCCAGTGCCCTCAAGTAGGGCTGGATAAGTAATCTCCATTCTCCCATCACCACAGTAGAGAAATGAAAATATTACTACTGAATTTTTTCTTTGCAAAGTGGTTTTGGGAATTTGCTAGTTCTTACAATACATTTGAACATGAACTATTCTATAACACTGTTAAATGGAACCTAGATATAAATTCAATTATGGCTCATAGTTTAGCTGAGAAAAGGATTTCTTAGTTTTTCTTCTCTTTATACAATTGATGCCGTTTTTTATGCTTG